>BMAO01020060.1:0-20397 GCA_019973975.1 Trichonephila clavata | reverse complement strand
ATGATTTTAGTAGGTTCAATTAAGCCAACGATGAACTTGGCGATTTTCAAAAAAGAGGCCAAAAATATCAAAGTAACCCATTCTTGTTTGTAGATTATAGGAATAGGTGCTGCCAACGAAATTGCGCATTACACGTCCGGCCTTGTTTGTTCCTTTTATCTGTCACTATCTGTCATCAGTCGGGTATTCATCGAGTCCAATGGCAATCTTTCAATATTAATTACACTTTAACTAAAAATGGGCAAACAATGAAACAAATGCTAACCACCCAAATGAAAACAGTTTAAGATCTCAACAGAGATCAGATACTCTGTTAAATGTCAACAACTTGGAGCAGGTGGTCACCATCCATTCTGGCATGACCGCACAATGGGCAGGCCTTATTAGCATCCAGGCCATGCCATTGGAGGTATACTCCCAAAAAGTCGAGAATCACCGCAAATTACGATACTGAACTGGAAGAATTTCAATTTATTGTAATTAAATGCAATAATTAAAGCATTTTAACGTATTTTTAAAACAATTTTACAAAATTACCAAAATTAAAAATATTTATGAACTGCAAGTGAGAATGGATTCGCTACTTCCCCTTTATGCTAGTTTGCTGCATGAGTTTCTGGCAACTTTTTAGTGTTGATTCGTTTCACATGTTTCCCGCGTAACACAAACACAACAATCACGTACTTATATTTATTACATGTAGTGTATCATTCTTTTTTTAAGGTCTTAAATGGCGTACTGCGCAGCATATGGTTGTAGTAACAGTAAAAAGAAAAAAAACTGTAAAAACAAATCGTTCTTCAGATTTCCTTTAGAAAATCCAACTTTATTGAAAACATGGATAAAAAGGATTGGGCAGGAAAACTTCGTACCATCTCCTTCCTCTGTATTATGTTCGGATCATTTCGAAGTAAAATGTTTCGAACACCAAAATTCTACAAATCAGAGGCAGTTAAAATCAGGATCTTTTCCGACTATTTTTGTATTTACAAAAAGTACCCCTTCTCCAAGGATTCAGGATAGATGTGAACCGTCCACTTCTACAGAAATGTATGTACTTTAGAGTAAATTTTTGTTAGTTTAATTTCAGTTTTTTCAAATAATTTATATAGAAAATATGCGTAAAACAATTAAGTATTTTAGTTAACTTAAGTTTTACTTGTTTTATAAATCTCCAGAATGGTTAACTAACTGAGGTAGTTCTGTATTTATTTGTATAAAGTTTGAAATTGAATATGATTTTTAATAACCATGCATATTATATTAAGAAAGTATGTGTACAAAATGTTTTGATGATTTTGCAATGTATTGTTTAGTTCTTTTTCTTTCTTATTGGAATAAAAAAACATTTATGAGAATAATCTACTCCTGAATTGGTAGAATACATTAGTTAACTTCAGCTCTAATGATGTTTCTATTTTTATCTTTTTTTCCATCTATAGAGTATTCAAACAGAAGTAGTTCAGTATTTACTTATAAAATTATTACTAGAATATGATTTAAAATAATAAATGATTTTAAAAATACATAAATTAACTATCTTATCGGAAAAAATAGTTGTGAACCATCTGTTTTAATGAAGCAAATGCAGAATTGGTTACAGAAGTTTTGTCAGGAATGTAAGAATTTTTTTAATATGCTTATTTTATTTAAATTGAAGTGGAAATTGACAATGGGTTTAGCTTCAAGCTATATGTACCTATCATTAAAAATACATATGCTGCTAATCATTTTTCAGAAAAATAGTAAATTTAGTATTTTATATTTTATCAACAAAAAAAAATCTATGCATAAGACAAAATTCTATGTGTTCTACTTTTAATCCTAGGGAAGTGGAGGCCATTACGGCAAGTGTGGGGACACAAACAAGTTTTGAGGAACAAACAAGTTTTGACCAAGCGATTGATTTGTTAGCCAAAACAGAAGCAGAGATTGAAGACTTAAAAGCAAGATTACAAAGAGAAGAATTTGTCCCTGAAAATATCAGTGACGATGTCAAAATGAAAGCCTTGACCAGTTTCACGAAAAATGAATTTTTTGGGTTTTACAAATTCCTGAATATCGAAAAAGACTTATCAGATGGTTCAACAAGAAGACCTATTGATAGGTTTTTTCTTTTTTTTGTAAAACTTAGAACTGGAATTTCAAGTGAATTTTTATCTGTTGTGTTTGAAATTCCAGTTTCTACCGTGTCAGAGGATTTTAATTATGTCACAGAAGTTGTGTATGAAAAATTAAAATTGTTGTTTATATTTCCATGCAAAAGTCAGGTAATTCAATATATGCCACCAGCATTTCGAATGCATTTTAAAGATGTAAGGATTTTTGTGGAGTGTGTTGAGTTTGAAATAGAGGAACCCAGTAGTCCTAAAGAACAGCGAATGACTTTCAGTCATGATAAGAATGCTAACACCATTAAAGGGATGATCGGCATTACACCAAATGCAGCAATAAGCTTTATATCGGAGTTATATTGTGGGAACATATCCTACAAACAACTCTTTATAGAAAGTAAACTGATGAATCATTTAGAGCCCAATAATATTGTAATGGCCGATAAGGGTTTCTTGATTGCAAATGAATTAGAAAGTATTGGTTGCAGGTTACAATGCCCTATATTCCTGGAAGATACTATTCAGCTTGACATACCTGAAATGGTTGGTAACTCCAAGTTGTCAAATGAGCAAGTTACTGTGGAAAGAGCTATCGAAAGAATTAAACAATACAAATATTTTCAGGGGAAATTACCTTATGGAAGTCTTCATACTGTAAATAGAGTGTTTTTTATTGCAAGCATGTCATGTAATTTCCATAAAAAAATTGTCTGATTTCACTGTTATTTTCTACGGCACAAGTTCGATATGCGGACTTTTTTTTTTGGCAGTTTTTTGGGCGCCTTTTCGGGCGATTCTGCGCCAGATTCTGTCTACCCTGATCCCCTGTTTTCCGGTCCGGGTCGGGTTCCACGGGGTTTTCGTTTTATGACGAATTTTCCAATCAGAGCAGTAATGTTTTGGGGGGGGGGGTGGCTATGGAATTCTCTCTCTCAGACACCCTTCTTTCAACTGTTCAGACATAGATATTTCCGGACAAGAACTCACTGCCTTATTTCCAATCATTTCTTGTTATTTATAAAGAAAACTTATTTAATAGTAAAAAAATAATCATAATTATTTAATATTAAAATTATTTATAAAAAATAGTTATTTAATATTTATTAAAGTTTATTTTTAATTATTGATTAGGTTGAATATTCTTTCATTATAGTTTGTATTTCAATTCTTTATTATTATTACTTATTTCTTATTCATATTACTTATTAATATTTCTTTTAATTACTGAAAAATTATTTAATTATTGCTTAGGTTGACTTAATTCTGTCATTATTAGGAAATATATTCTTTTATTATTAACATTCATTTTTACTTATTGATAAATTATTCCAGTTATAGAAAAGGCTGACTATCAATTTTTACATTATTATTATTAATTTATTAAGAGATTAATTTAAATTTTAAAAACCTTGTTATTTTATTTACCTCTAAATATTGTAACCTGTTCCCTCTAACCATGGGACTATTTGCCGTGTTTATCCCAAGTATAAGAAAGTTCTGTCAAAAACAGTTCCTGTTTTGCAAAAAGGCCACATTTGGGGAGAAAAAGGGAGTATTTAATCTTGATTTTGTTTATGAAATATGTAGGGATAGGAAACTATTTTTAGATTTTGCAAGAAAAACTCATCTGATTAAATTAGAATTTTTTACTGAAATTGTAATGTTCTGTTGAAGTTTGAGAAGAAAAATTCTATTTTAGATGGTTAATCATAGATTAGCAGAAATTCCAGGAATAACAAGATATGTGGTTCAACTAAAACCATACATCATGGCTTGTAGTTCAACTAAAACCATACATCTTGACTTGTGGTTCAGTTGCAGCAAACTAAAATTAAATGAGATTTTTCATCTCACTTATCATTTGATCATGGGAACCAGAACAAAACAAAGCTTATTTCTATTTATCTTCTGGTACAGTTGCAGATTGGGGCAATTTGTCATTGAAGTTATTCTATATTATGCAGAAGTCGACAAATCGAATTCAGAGGGGAAGCAGTACACAACAGATCTTGTGAGATTCTAGTCAACATTTTAAAGGAATGGATAGAGCCTGGAACTATGATTTTCCCAACAAATGGAAGCCATTTAAAAATTTAGGACAAGAAGGTTTGATCATTTGACGTTAAATCATAGCCTTCATTTTGTAAATCCAGTAACGAATTGCCACACAAATACCATAGAAGGCACTTGGAAGCATGTTACAGATTCACTCCCTACCTGCAATAGAAAAATAGATTTAAAATTTCATTTGTTGCTGTATATAAGTTTAGAAAATGAAGCAAACAGCAGGAGTGGATTGTTTCAATAAGTTTTTAAAAATTGTTAGGGACATCAACTGGGCTTGAGAGGGGCTTAGGTCAAATTCTTTAAAAGGGGAATTTAATCAAGATTTTTTATCACCATGATTTTTACCACAATCTATCTTGCTGACAAGTGATGACTTTGGCCATTGTGTGACAATTTTTTTATATATAAAGTGCTGCAAGGTAAGTTAATTCTATTTATATTTATTTTATTAAATGTAAGCAAGAAAGATTCTTCTTATATTTAATTTATGACTTTAATTTTAATGTTAATTTGCTTTAATATGTTAAATTTTAATGTTTCTCTTCTAGGCTTAATGGTGATAAATAGAACAATTTGTTCATTACTATTCTGAATCACTTAAAAAAAATAGATTTTTATTCTTAAATTCAATGCAGTATTGCTAAAATAATCATTAATTATTTACATTTAGTTCTATAAAAATTTGTCCTTTCACTACTTTTTTAGTTTAATATTATGTAGGAAAAAAATATTACATGTTTCATTTTTATGCTTCTACTAAAGTTAGAAAGAATCCCCCACATTAATTTTCGTATAGAGGTGGCGGGGGGGGGGGGATGCAACGCTGTGCTTCCCTTGGCGACTGTTGTCGCCGAAAAAAAAATTTGCCGATTTTTGAAAAAAGTACGTATATCGAACTTGTACCTTTTCTACTCATATAAAATTTCCATTTCAGTATTATTGTTAGGGTATCTAGATTTTTAATGTTATCCATTATTTTATTTGTTTAAATTGTATTGAAGTATTTGTTTGATTTATGTCTGATAAATTTTTAATTTAATTTTATGTAACAATTTTTTTAAAAATATTTATTATTTTGCATGTTTCAGAAATATATTACTCTTGGAAATTTTTATAGATAACTTATATTTATATATATTGAATTCTAATTCTTGAAATAACAATATTTCAACTTTATATATTGTATAAATCTGTAAAAAATGCATAGAATAAATTGTAAAATAGTATAGTGTAAAATAAAATTCACATGCTTTATTTGGTTGGTTTGTGTCGTGTCCTTTGTGAAGTCAAATGGATCTGAGTGTGTAAATCACAGCTTTTGCCAGTTCCACAATCGGAACAGATTTACTGTACGGTCATTCTTGGTGCGGTATGGATTAGATAAAGGGAAGGAAACGTTTGAGTTTTGTATGAAAGCGGGTTTGATTGCGGATAGATATGAGTGTGGTAAGGATATGAAATTGGTTGAGATGCATGATATAAGTGATGGTTTTGAGTGGAGGTGTAAATCTAAGGTGAAAGGACAAATGCATGACGTCAAAAGGAGTGCGAGAAAGGGTTCTTTTTTTAATTGAGTCAAATGACATTGGATGAGATTTTAGTTCAGATTTATTTGTGGGTGAGTCAGAGAAAGGTTAATTTTAATATGAAAGAGAGTAAATGTTCTTCTAAGACTGTGTGTGATTTTTGTTCCTATTGACGTGAGGTTTGTGTGGTAGAGATGAAAGAAGTATGGAAGCACAGCATGATTGTTGAGATAGATGAGAGTAAATTTGGAAAATGTAAATTTAACTAGGGAAAATGTTTGGAAGGTAATGGGTGTTTGGGGGAGTTGAGCGCAAGACGGGTGCATGTTTTATGAAAGTTGTGGATGATAGGACGACTGATTCTTTGTTGAGTGTTATTAATGAGTATATTCTTCTCTCTGGGTTCGATAATAATTTCAGACTGCTAGAAGAGCTATGATTGCTTTTCTGATGAAGGCTTCCTGCATCTGAAGGTAAATCATAGTGTGAATTTCAAGGACCCTGATACAGGTGCCCATACTAACACCACAGAAGGAACGTGGAGAGCAGTTAAGCGTGGTATACCGACGAACAAAGCCAAAAATCAATTAGACTAATATTTAGCTGAATAAATGTGTAGCGGGAAATAATAAGCACATGTACAACAAATTCATGGCTTTCATCGATTCAATCATCCACATTTACCCTCCTCAAGAAGCCGAAAGACACAGCATCGTCAGCGAAGTAGAGGTGGAGTGAGGGGGAGAGCGTTGTTTATTGTTCATTATTAACAATTTCAGCGATTTGGCCGCCATCATTTTTGCGCAGGCAACATTTTCACTATGCTGTTTTCTTTAAATCTCCTTCGTACAAGAAGTCGCCATTTTGGCAAGATTTTGAAAAAGTCGTCAAGTGTGACCGTACAGTAAATTTTTACCCCACAATCTTTACATGTTTTATTTATTTATAGTATGTTTATGTAATGTTATATAAAATTGTTGATAAATGGTGTATATTAAAATAATTACCTGGCTATCTAGCAAGAATTTTCTATGTTCCTGTATGAGAGAATTTTCATAAAACAATTTAACTTGTTTCCCTACTGCATTTTATAGTTGAAATAAACTTTTATTAAAGCCTGTTTCTTAACATGGGGTTTGTTTCTTTTACTTATGTATATAATAATGAAAGAATATTTTCTTTTTTTTTCTAAACTCTAGATAAATAATTTCTAAAAAATTTTCAAACATTTATTGGTGATAATTACTAAAGAGAATCAAAGATATCACAAATATTAATATTATTAATCATTTCAAATATCTTAAATTCTTTACAAAGTATTCATAAATCATACTGTTGTAAAATATACAAAATTTTCATACAATTTGTTGTTTTGTAAAAATTTCATTTTCATCAAAGGATAAATGTTAATTATTATTTATGAAAAACTTTCATGTTGACTAACTGTTAAAGTGTAGTATGGGGGGGGGGGGCTTGGCAATCAAAATCAATCGCCAAGCTACTTCACTTAGTGATAGGTGTCCGGAAGCTAGAATGAATTCATTATCTCACCATAATATCTATATAAAAATCGCCAAATTCAAAGGGCCCCCATACTACACTTGAGCCTTGACTAACTAATATTTTGTATACATTATCTTCAAAAAGTAAGCCACCTGCAAAAAAAATTTTAAAAATGTTTAACATGCATTTCAAAACTCAAATGTCCTTAGGATTGACAATTCATTTACTCATGTTCAAAATGATCTCTCCCTGCATAAAATTATTGGTTTCTCTTAAACTAAGCTATTTTATGAATTTGTGTGGACTGATACATAACACCATATAGCACAGGGGTCTGCAACCTATGGCATGCAATACAATTCTCAGTGGCACTCTGCAAATTTGTCAATTTTTGAGTGGATGGAAGTTGATAAATTTGTAATGAACCTTATTTGACATTACAAAAAAATCTGAAAGATAACTCTGAAGATAAATTTACAGCTATTTTGCAAATTATTGAATGTCATGGCTGGAAAGATTTAATTATTTAAAGAGAGAAAATTGTATGTACTCTGCTTTCCGCTTTTGGTTCTACATATGTAACAAGGAGAGTGAAAGGTCTTGGGATCACGTATTTAGATTAAATTTAGTTTTCCTGTTGATGAAGATATATGGTTATAGGGGCAACTACTCAAAAATTTGTTTGATATTTGCGATTCACTCGTTAGATTCAATTCTGTAGCAAACGATTACACGTAACGAATTCATGAAGAGACAATGGATCGGTGTTCCTCGTCATTTGGAGCTTGGTTCAAGTCCATGGAGGGTGAATAACTTTTTTATTTTATGTCTATTTTTACATATAAAGATGCATAATGAAGTTTAAATAAAATGTCTTTAATGACTAAAAACCTTATAAGACTTGTGTGTATATATATATGACTATAACCTTATATTTATCATTTGTATAAGTATAGAATAATATTTATTACAAAACAAAAGCATTATGAAAGAATAGGAGAAAAGCCCTTTAACTGCCAGTTAATCGTGCCTGGAAACAATAAATAAAATATTTATCAGATTAACAAAATTAGTATAAAAATGACTAGCATCTTACCCCTCATTGTCCGTACAACGGTGAAACTTGTCATAAAAGCAAATGAAACATAATTTCAAAAAGTATATCGCACATCATATTAATGCAGTATTGTTGTACTAAATTTAACAAGTAAATTGCAAATACCTAAGAAATGGAGTAGTGGCCCCTATAACCATATATCTTCCTCCATCAGGGAAACTAAATCTACCATCCTACAAAATTTGAACTAAATCTGTGAACCCAAGACCTTGCACTCTACTTGTAAGTAAAAAAAATCTTTCCATCCAAGAAAAATATTTTGAGTCCACAAAGAAATTGGTTTAACAACTGAATGCTCAGAATTGTGTCAAATTTAAAGTCACAAATTTTACCTCAGATTTTGCAAGATGAAAGAGCGGTGCAAGCACTAGGTTCACATAAGATTCTCTATTATTTTTGTTGAAGAAATAATTATATTTTATGTTAAGAAATATATTTTAAGTGTTGTAAAATTAATCTATAATAAAACTATAAATCTTTCTTATTGACCTCTATTCACTAACATAGCATGTATTATTGTGGAAATCAAATTGTTTCAAAAATGTCCTACTGTGAGGCACGGTGAATCGTATTGATAGATTGGTTTGATACGCCACAGCTAAAAGATTACTGACCCTTGATATAACATTTAAATACAAAGATAATTTTTTTTTAAAAAAACTATGCAAGGGAAAAAACTTTCATATTAACAAACTCTTAATGTTCGATTAACACTAATATTAAGAAGTAAACTTAAAAAAAAAAAAAAAAAAAATTTTTTACAAGTTTCAATTGTATTTAAAAATATTTCTAAATTTAGACTACACAATTTATATGCAATTCAATAAGAAAAAAATACCTTTATAAATGAAGGATAATTAAATTGAATTTCTAAAAATTCTTTGACTTTTTCCAATGGAAGTCACTTAGATAATATCAAATCATTTTTTAAAAAAAGTATTATTTTTTATAATTTATAAATCAACAAATTGATGAAGGTAAAAATCTGAGAAAAATTTCCTTTACATGCCTTGTATAAATGGTTTGAAATAATTTGTACTTTATAGAATAAATATTATTGCCTTTACTTTTAATGTGTTGGAATCCATTAATGATTTAATAAATAAATAGCAATAATTAGCCATAATCTGTTTTGAAATAAAGTTTAATAAAAGCTATAAAATATAAATAACTAAAGTTTCGTAAAAAATATTGAAATAAAATAATTCCAAATCAAATGTTGCCTAAAAAAATGGGATTTAAATTATGAATTTATAATTGATAACAATGTTAATATAAATATATTCAGAATTACTAAATTTTCCCATTTCTTCCAGATGTTTAAGAAAGCTACTAAATTTGAATAAATAGTTGCCATAACATTTAATCTTTTGGAACCAACTTCTGATTTCATAATATTAATATTATTCAAAATCTTTTATTTTGTATTTAAAAAAAATGAGTTAAATCAGGACATAATCAAGTAAATATCTATATAGATGTAACAGTTTAAAAGATTATTTGATTAGAACAAAAAAAATTTATAACTCACCTCAGAAATTGTTAAGTTGTAATGTTAATAATGAAACAAAGAACTTTTATTAAGAGAACTAGTTAATTAAGAACTATAAAAAAGTACACTATAAGAGGCAAAGCACACTTAACACAAACTAGAATAAAGGTAAAACGAAAGAAAATTAATAAGATTATTTCCTACCTAATAGGTATTCTAGAACAATCCAAAAATATTATAATTATTAAGTATATATATGGAGTTAAAACACGAGTATAGGAATTTTCCATGGTGCAGAAGCATCACAATTCTAACCTAGTGCTGCTTGTCTGTGAATTTAGTTGATTGCATTAAAAAGAAACAGAACCAGATTTCTTTTCTTTGGATGATGATAAATTTAAATTCTATCATCCAGTACATACACACACTATTAAATGTAATTAACGATCCTTAAAAGAATTACCGCATTCCAAAAATATTTATTACAAATGTACTTCTTTGATAAGTTAAAAGTTAATAACAATAAAAAGGATATAGAACTTTCTCTTATTACTATTCTACAGAATAAAACATTCCAAATATTTTTCAAGAAATTCGTAAACAGTAACTGCTTTTCAAACGTTATCCAAAATGATTCCATAAAAATGACTTTATATGTTTAATTTATTTTTATTCATAGGATGTGCTCTAAAACAGGGGTGGCACGCGGGAGTCGTAACTGTGGCACGCGAAGACTTATTGAAAAATTAAAAAATGTTTGAAAAAATTACTAAATTAATTGAATTACAAAAGAAATTTATCATGAAGAAAATACGTAAAAAATAGAAATTTTCAGCGTGAGATTTTAAAGGCGCTAAGCAAGATTTTTTCTTTTCCTCAGAATAGTGCCAAAAATTAGATCATGCTCCAATACTTACAATTTCACAGCATTGTAACATTTCGAGAAAAGTGTTGAGTAACATGAGACTAAAAACAAATAAATTATCTCTCTCTCTCTCTCGGACGGTCGAATCTTCCCAAAAAGTCGCTTTCTCTCGGGGCCGGTTAATTTTTAACATCTGAGATTTCTATTCGAATTTCAGCTTCCCCTTGGCAGTTCTGAAATTTAGTGTTTATAGCTGTCAGCGTGATGTCAGATAAAAGGGTTTTTCCAAAGGTGTTGGTTATTTACGATTTCTGTAATGTCAAGAAGTAATTCGGAAATTTTTTGGACAGCAATTGTTGATACCGTAGAAGTAATTCTTTCTGCACAAAGTAGCCGCTGTATAAAGCAGAAAGAGTGAGAACTGGCATCCATGACTAATCAAAATACTGGATTCGGAGCCTAGACAATTTGTAGCGTAACATCGACAGATTTTTTCTAGCTGTCAGACTCAGTTGATTTTAAACTCTGTTTAGGAAGACGTTAAGCTTTTTTCTTTTTCTAAAACTGTTTTTAGATTTTAGCGTTGAATGTAGTTGTTTAAAATTTTTTATTTTCAATATGTTTTTGAGTAAACCTTCGACATCGAAAAGAAGTTGTGAAGAGGATATTGCAGCTCGTGATTTTAAAATTGTCTGGGAGAGCAATACGTGTTAACACATCAAAATGCTTCCAAGCCTATTTGTTTGATATGTAGAATTTATATACAGCAGTTCCAAAAAAATTTAACTTGGACCGTCATTTCAAACAACTGTATAATGATTTCAACAGCAAATATCCTATTGGATCAAATTTGCAAACGGAATTTATCAATAGAAAAAAGAAATCTTTAGCCGGCCAACAATCTTTGTTCCATAAGAGAAATAACGAAATTGAAACAATTGTAAAGGCTTCTTATGAACTTTCTTTGTTGTTAGCCCTCATGAAAAAACCATATTCTGACGGAGAGGACATAATAAAAAAAAGTAGCCTTTTAATTTCCGCCCAAAATGTCAGTGATCTGAATGTCAAAAATATGGTAGATAAAATAGCTTTGTCTAAAAATACCGTCAAGCGTCATATGGATGACATGGGCCAGGATGTTGGAACACAAATTGTCTCTGGACTTCAAAATTGCAAATATTTGGATGAAAGCTGTGATATCACAGATACAAAGCGTAGTTAAGCATCTTTGTGCGTTACACGAACAATAATTTTGATACTGTGGAAGAGCTTGATTTGCGCCAACTAGCAGGTGAAGACATTTTTAAGGAACTGGAAAATGTAATTGAAGTTAACAAAGTAGAATGGACAAAATTAGACAGTGTTTGCACAGATGGAGCGCCTTGCATAGTAGGCAAAATAAAAGATTTTATTGCATTGCTTTGAAAATTATTTGGGAAGAAAAGTTTTCAAGTATCATTTTATTATTCATCAAGAAGATCTTTGTGCCAAGGACTTAAACTTGTCTTTCGTTGTTAACCCCGTGGTGCGCTGTATCAACAAAATACGAGCTCGTGCTCTGAATCGACGAAGATTTCGTACGCTTTTCCCCGAAGAAAACGGAGAGTTACTCCTTCAATTGAAGTGTGCGCTGGCTTTCCAAAGGAAGTTCACTTGCGAGATTTTGGAGTTTGAGGGATTGTGTTTTAGAATATCTGGAAGAAAACGATGAACTGTCCAGTGAATGCTCACTCCTTAGGAGTGAAAATTGGCTGTGGGGCTTAGCTTTTCTTACCGATATAATGGAACATTTAAGCAATTTAAATTTAAAATTACAGAGGAAAAATTGTGTTTTTCCTACCCTAGCTGGTCATATATCTTCTTTTGTGAACAAACATTTTTTTGTCTAAATTTTGTAGAGAAAAAAATCAACTCATTTCCCATTCACACATGCAATACTAATCCAAAATTATCATCCATGCATACTAAGTACATGCCAAAGTTAGTAATGTTCCGAACTATGATAGATTTAAAAATTTAATATCCATTCTGCAGGATTCTTTCAGTGATTCGAAGATTGTAAAGATAACAAAAATACTGAACTTTTCACTAATCCTTTCTCGATTTCTCTTCGAGACATTAATTGTTACCCACTTAAGTTACAAATTGAAATTATTGACCTACAGCACAATATTACTCTGAAAAACAAATATAAGGAAATTATTTTAATCGCAAATGATCCGAATTACATGGAATTTTGTGCCACCAAACAATTTTCCAAATTTACATGATTTAACGGTCAAATATTGTTATAGGTTTGGATCAACATATGTTTGTGAAGAAATGTTTTCTGTTATGAACATGATTAAATCAAAATATCGCTCAAAATTAACTGATATGCACCTGAAACACCTAATTTTGTTAGCATCTTCATGAACTAATACAAATATAGATGATTCAGTAAAAAAACTACAAATTCAAAAACCACATTAAGAAAGTACTGACTGCTTAATAATCATTTAAAATTAAATGTTTCAAGTTGCTTACTTTTATTTTGTATCTAAGCTAACTGATTGATCCTGTAAAAATTTATCAACAATAAAATATATAAGTTTATACTTTTATTTCATTTGTTATACCATTTTTTTTTACATTTCACTATATAAAACTTGCATTTAAAAAAATATTTTTAGTGTAAATAACCCATAACTAAGTAACTTTTTTTTCACTTTTGTATATTTTTTAGTTTGGTAGAGAAGTTGGAAGTGGCACGTGTAACTTTTTTTATCAGATTGTGGCACATTTCCCAAAAAGGTTGGCCACCCCTGCTCTAAAATTATCCTTAAGATAATTCTTAATATTTACAGTTCTCATTAATATATTCTCCACCCCCATAAACCTCTTTATCAAGAGCTTAGTTTACAGTTAATTGAAGCATCCCCTTTAGATTAGTTATCTCTAGGAGTACATGTACAAAAATAAGAAACCAAATGCAAATTATTTTATCTTTATTTTAAAATTATTAATATCAGTATTAAAATGAGATTTGAATTTTATCAAACAATTTTCATCAAAAATTCTCCTTAGAAAATTTTTCTTCCATTTTTTTTTCAAAATTCACATTACAAGAGCCTATTTGCAGTTACGTTTTCATCTAAAAAAGAAATAGAAGATTTAATGTATTTGAATATAAGTATGCCAAGTTTCTTTATATATATGAATTAATTTGGTATACAAATTAAAGCAATCCAACTATGTGTGTATATACTATTTGTTGCATTCACGGCTCACTTTCATACATATGTACCAAAAAGTTAATAGATTAATAACCTATACAAACACAAATTATGTAAAAATGGCTGTTAATTGTAAATAGGAAGATATACATGGCAATTCTTTAGCAAAATTTCGAAATGGAAATTATTACCAAATGAATCATTCTTAAAAAATTATTTGTACTGAACTGAATAATTTTAAATTACCACAGAATCTAGGTACAATGCGCATTTTTAACACAAAATGTAAGATCGAAAATTATGGGTACACTTTATAAGCTGGGTATTAAAATGATAGCTTTATATATTAATAATAAAAAAGGACCCTTAAAAAATTAAACTTCTACATAAATCAAAATACTGTTTATTTAAAAGAAATGTCATACTTTATGAACTTAAAGAGTTGTAGTTCTAGAAGTATACTATTTTTTCAAAAGCTTTTGGGATAATACCACAAATAAATCACAAAGCCATAAGAATATTGCATATGTACATTTCAGGTTTCTTCATAAAAAGGGACTGTGTGTGATACAGTAAATATACCTAAAAATGCAGCTTGGAAGTATAGGTGTACACTATACACAGGATTTTAGAGTATGATGAAACTTTAAGGAGGACACCTGAACTGATGTTTATAGCTCTAAACCAGGGGTCGCCAAAGTGGTCTATATAGACCCCTAGGGGTCTATTTAACAACAGTATGGGGTCTATCTGACCCAAGGGGTCGAATGGGGGTCTATTGGGATTCGAAGGAAAAAACAGTTCTTAATACGCAAATCACACATATCTAACTGAGTACGTAAACATTTAAAATATTTTTATATTTGACTTAATATTATATTCTTTATAGAAAATAAAATAATAAATCAGAAAACAATTACAAACTTATTAAAAATTTGACAATACATAAATGTTGGACTAATATAAATATAAAGCAAAAATATGTGAAACTTTACGAAATGGCTCAGCCATTTATGCTGGCGGTTCCAAGTTCGAATATGGTTGAAGCCGGTTTCAGTCATGTTAATTCAATTTTAACTAAAAACAGAAATAAATTTAATGTAGAGCTTCGAGGGGATTTAAGGTTAAAATTGACTAATTTCGAACCCAATATAGCGAACCTTGCCAAGAAACACCAGGCACACTCATCTCATTAAGAAGTTAAAAATCTGTAGCTACTTTTCTTACTGTTTCTGATTTATTAAAAATTTAGACTAATATATAGTTTTATTTTAATTACCTGAAAATTACAATTGTGGGGGTCTATGGAGATTTCGAAAAATTATATAGGGGGCGATGATCAAAAAAGTTTGGCGACCCCTGCTCTAAACTAATGTAATGCAGTCTTAGAGACATTTCCATTCAGAATCAAACATTGCCCATTATTCTGTATAATGAACTTCTCTGATGGAATAAACCTTCACTTTCTTACCAAACTATTACATTTAATTATTGATTTGTTTGCGCTAAAACTACAGAATTCCTTAACTAAGTACTTTCTTAAGTTGATGAAGATAAGAATAAAGCTGGTATCTTAGTCTCCCAATTCTATTCCTAGAGAAGTGTTATAGGTTTATCTCAGTTTAATATACAACATATAAATCACGGTTTGGTACTTACATATTATTGCAACCTATTGGTGACATTATATAAACGAAGCACATGGTAATTCAGCGCATACGACACAAAGAAAATCGGGGTTGGCGATCGTTACGATAATATGTAAGTACCCATGATTCTATGGAGTTTCATAATCTTAACCAACCTCTAATTTGAAAAGAGATGTACTAATAAATAATTTGTATGAGTTTTTATAAGTAAGAAGCCCAGTGACTGAGTGGTAGTGCATCGTGCTTCCCCACAACAGGCCCAAGGTTCAAACCTCAGGCTTTGGTCGACTCAGCCTTTCATCTTTTCAGTGAGTCAATAAATGAGTATCAAACTTGCTTGGGAACAACACTGGGGGTTTTGCGTCAGACTGAACACCAGGCCGGAACATCTGCTCTTGCACCTCAGAGCCCAAGGTCAGGTATACTGCGTTGGGCATAGGCCTTGGCCCTCATGGGTTATAAGTTATTAATAAGTGAAAGTATTATAATTATGTGTTGTTGTTGCTAATGCCACCTGTCTGACGTAGTCAGATCGAGGCCCACAAAATTCATCATGGCATCGGGCTATACTGTCGGCCTGTCGTTAGCCGTAGCTTTCAGCACCATGCAGGTTACAGTACAATTTGGTTCGGTTCCACCCCAGTTTTGAGGGAGAACACCCTGGGAGTGGTCAGGGGTTTCCCAACTCTCTTCCCTTTCCACTAACTACATGAGAGGACTTGCGGCTCGACGGCTATTTAGAGTACCCCCATGCCGCAAAGGCACTATACATTTACAAACATCCATGCCTTCTCCGGGATTCGAACCCAGGCCCTACGGCACAGTAGTCAGCTTCGCTAACCCCTATACCAGATGGGCGACAATAATTATGTGTACAAAGTAACATAATTGTAACACATTCACATATTAATAGCAGTGACTTGTTTCTTTTGGCATCACATCCTTCTGCAAATAAACTCTAACAATGATAAATATTGCCAATCTATTGAAGCAAAATCTTGCGATTTATTCAGATAAATGGGTACTTGGTATTATCACAACCACATTATAAGAAACGAAGCACATGATTGCCAATTCAGTGCATACAACAAATGCAAAATTGGAGGTGGCAACTTGGTGAGTTATCTTGAATGTTTACATTATTCTGATAGTACGTAAGTACCAATAAATGCTGCAAAAAGTTTTCCTTTAGTATAATTTTTTTACAATACTTTTAATTTCATTTAGTAATTATGCCAAAATATTTTTTGATATTAATCATGTAGAACTGTCACATCACAGATTAAATATTAGTTACTATATTTACTTCCATTCTTTATTAATAAAAAAATAAACAGATACAAAAAACACAATTAAATCAAAATAAACTCTTCAAACACATAAAAAAATTATTTTTAAAAATTCACAATAATACAACATTGTATTTAATAATTTCACTGATTTTCATATCTTAAATAAATTTTCTAGTATTAAAACTTCTCAGCAAAAATCAAATACGCTTTCTTTCATGCAAAAGTGTACACATTAAATATTAAGCAAAAATAGAAGTAAAAGCATTGTGAATTTCTGCTATCATGTCAGTCGTAATAGTACTTCTTTGGAATTTCTTGAAGGCGAAATTATTACATCTTCTCGTAAGCATGCACGCTCCAAAAGCTGCCATCATAGTAACATTATACAGATTATTTTGGTCCACTGGTTTATTATTATAAAACTTATGAGCCCAATAATTAAATACTCCCATTGAACCAGAAAGTAAATCGCCTTGTCCACCACATCTTCTTGCACTACCAGGTTCATCACATATAATTGTGTGTGTTCCATTGGTTATTATATCTGCCACTCCTTTTTTTACTATAGTAACGTTACCTAATATCTTAGATATGGCTTTAACATCTTCTTTAGTAGGATCTCGGTCGAGTTCCTTTTGGAAAAAAGACTTATATAATCTAGCAAATTCTACTTTATTTGGCGTTAAAATTGCTTTGTCATAATATTCTATAAGTTTGGGATTATCTTTTATGTAAAAAAGGGAATCTGCATCGAAAACTAAAGGCAATTTCCTCTCTTTAGCTAAATCTACTAAATGATGAACAGAAGAAAATATGGCCTTGTCGCGACCTAAACCTGGTCCAATTACTAACGAATGAATAGATGGTAAATGAAGCAAGATTTCTTCTTCAAAATTAGGACTGTCCAGAATCGGATGAACAATCAGTTCCGGGCTAAAGGATTTGATAACTGGAGACGCTTCTTTTGTACAAAATACGTAAACTAAATCGCACCCCACTCTTAAAGCGGATATAGCAGCAAAATAAGCAGCACCAGGATAAGTTACACATCCTCCAACAACACCAATTCGACCTGCTTGACCTTTGTGGGTATCAGAAGTAAGGGGTGGAATAATTAATCGTAAATCTTTAAGAATTTCATTACTGTTCTCCATGTTGGTTCCTTTATATTTCAAGACGTACACTCACTTTCGGTTTGTCTCTCTTTGTTTACATATGACTAGATTGAGTAGAAGTAGTAGTTTCTAAGTGTAAGATTGCAAAGCAACTTAGTTTTATAAATATTTCATCTGTAATGCATATTTTAAAAGTCTAATAAAATATTTTTTGCTTCCGATTTCTATAAATTGTTGCAGGATTAAAGAAAGAACAACTTGATCATTCAAAGGAAAAGTCCTTTCTCCGAGAAATAAAAATCAAAGCTAGGAAAAATACTTCAACTACTATGAACGAATGATGATGTTTATTAAAAGGTGATGAGTTGTTTTTGTTTTCAATTGAAATTCTTGTAAATTCTGGATTATAGTTTTTTTGCGACATTGTATATTTTTTCAGTATGGAATCATCCGATATTCTACCATATCAAAAAACTGATGAGACAGTTTTAGAAGGTGAAATAGGAGGTACTCCTACGAGCACCGAGAGTTCAGAATATCATACATTGGATGAGCCTGTCAAAGATACCATACTTCGTGATTTAAAAGCTGTTGGAAACAAATTTTACCATGTTTTGTATCCGAAGCAGAAGAAAGCTCTTTTGAAGGACTGGGATTTGTGGGGACCTTTAATCCTTTGTGTATTCCTTGCATCTACGTTACAAAATGAGAGCGCCGATAATATAAATGAAGGTGGACTGCAGTTTGCTGAAATATTTTTCATCGTATGGTTTGGAGCAGTTGTCGTCACTATAAATTCTAAGCTACTAGGAGGAAACATATCTTTTTTCCAAAGTGTATGTGTGCTCGGATATTGTTTATTGGCACCAAGTATAGCCTTATTGGTGTGTTTGTTCTTTGATTTGATTTTCAATAATTCTTTGTTACTCTTTATATTGAAGTTTTTAATAGTCACTGGAGGTTTCGTCTGGGCCATAATAGGAGCAACAGTGTTTCTTGGAGATAGTCAACTACCCAAGAGAAAAGCTCTTGCTGTATACCCAATATTTTTGTTTTATTTTGTAGTAAGCTGGATGATATTATCAAAATCTTAAATTTTCTGCAGAATATTAAGATGTATACTAAATATATAAACGTTTATTGGCTTGTATATGTTTATATTTTCTAAAATGTTTTGGTTGGGTTTTTTTTATGTTTGATACTGAGCATTAATATTAAAATGTATGAAATTTGTATATTTTGTAAAGAAAAATTTGTTCGATTTTAATTGAATTTGTAATGTTGCCTTGTAATGCAATACTTTTCTGTATAAAAAAAAATTATCAGTTTATGCTTATTGTAGAAGTGACAAATTATGCTTATTATTTCATCCATTTATAAATTTTGTAACAGTAATGATTGCAATTGCAAAACTTATACATTTTGAGTTATCTGAAAAACAGTATGAAATGTAAATGCTTAGTTTATTTACAAATATTTAATAAAGCTTATAATAGTATTTAATTATAGGTTTTGTTAATGTTGCTTTAGAAATAAACATGTAATATTGGAAATGCACATTATAATTTCAAACCACAGTAATAGGATAATCCCTCAATTGTAAAATTTTCATGTATCACATAAACACGTTCAGATCTAAGTTAATATAAAATATTGTAGCCTGAATGGAATCAAATCCATAACACACTGATTTTAAAACCATATTTTAGAATAGAATTTTTCGTATGTATTAGAATAAATTCTTCAACAATAAATGCTGTTTAGTTCTATTTTAGAACTATTTTAACTATTTGACATTTTATTTCCTCAGGGCCAGATGCCGATTCTAGTTAGGTTTGGCTTTCAATAATATTTCTGTCAATTCCTTGCCAGTTAAGGTAACATGCAAAAAAAAATTTTTTACAAAGGTTTTCAAATGCATATTTATTATGAAACCAAAAAATCAACCAGTGGTTTTGAACATGCATTTATAGCATTAATTGACAAGTACTTACCTTTCAGAGAAAAATGAAAGAATTGTTTATGAAATTGTGATGTATTTATTTTTAAAATAAATTTTAATTTTTTCGTGAAGAGATATTTATGTTAAATAATTAGTCCATGTGGAAAGTCAGAAAATGTTAATTCATAAATGCTTTTCTATCACATTAATACCAAACAGGATGTGCCATTTTAACATCTTAGGTTCAGATCTATTTGAAAAAATTTTTTGTATTTGCTGATGCAAAGAATAGTATAAAAAAGCAGTAGGATTTTGAGTGAAAATTCATATTTTTAAGCTATATGATATATTAGACATATGAAGAACACATATTAGAACTGTAATCAAATATAAATTCATAAAAGAAATAGAATGAAAATATATTCAAGGAATCGCTAAAATCAAACTACTAATATTTTTCATAATGGGCACTTGAGTTTGTTGAGAATGAGATTTGGGTA
>BMAO01020059.1:0-26217 GCA_019973975.1 Trichonephila clavata | reverse complement strand
GTTTGCGAGGGTCAAGAGGAGTTACAGAAAAAAATTCCTGTTTTTAATTGTTAGACCCATATACTTGAAATTTTTTAAGCAAGTTCTTTTGTTGAATAGGGATCCACTAAGAATAAATTTTAAGCAAATCAAGTTCTGGGGGGTTGCAGGGGGTTACTGGGACGTATTGATAAAAAAAAATTACTTTTTTCGAGCTACAAGGACCATAATAATGAAATTTGGTTTGCATTTTCTTTTGTTGAATTGAAATCCGCTAAGAGCGGTAATTTTGGAAAACGGCTCTCAACGGGATTACGGGGATATTTATAGTAAAACTTTGCTTTTTTCTGTTAGATTTAGACTTGAAATTTGGCTTGCATGTTCAATTTACGGAGTAGAGATCCACCGAAAATTGGTTTTGTGGGAATCCACTTGGTTTTGAGTTACGAAAGAGCAAACATCATTCTATGCTTCAATTTTAGAGATTTTTAGAAAATACAATTAGATGAGTTCTGCCCTTTTTTTTATCAACAGGTGACAGTTACAGGTATAAGTATATTTTTTGAATTCAATCGAATTCCTAATGCTAGGACTTAGATATCAATAATTTATACATATATATAAGCAGTAAAAATTTATAAAACATCATGAAATACCCAGCGAAGCGGGCGGGTAACAGCTAGTAATATATATAATATGTATGGAAAAAGATAAATGGAGGGTAATAGGAATAGGTGGCTTAAACCATTGGAAAACTTATTAAAACTTCATAAAACATAGTTATTTGTAAATATAAAAGCCATATCTTTAAGAATACGTATAAGTCATTTCTGTTTCGAATCTATTTACAAAAGTATAATCTTTCTCTACTAATACTTGGCATTATGGAATATTTGGTATTCCGTAATACCCGACACACCATCTCGGAAAATGAACCTTTAAACTGAAGAACCAAACATTGTCAGCTAAAAAAAGCGACCGCAGTATTACAAACTACAATTCTTTTAACGTCAATGTTCAAATCACATGTGTACTAGTACATTAAAATGTTTTAAAACTTACCTGCAAAATCTTTTGAAAATCGCCAGGCCCACTTTGTTCTGTAGCAAGTGTTTTGGCAAAAACCAGTGGTTAAATCTCACTGCAATGCGTCATGACAGACTTTCTTCAGTAAATCAAGGATCTCGATACCTGTACTTTTATAAAGTCAAGTCCTACGCCTGAGTCCTTGAAGGGGATCCTTAGCCGGCTTTAATCACCGTCGATTGATCCACTCTCAGTAATCTTCAATTGATAAACTCCAAATCATTTTACGATCCTTCATTCTACAACTAACCAACTAGCTCTCCAACTAACTCTTAAAACTGAATACAGAATTTATATAATATACTTAATTTGCATAATCGGTGAAAGTTGGTTGATAATATTTTTCCCCAGAAGAATCCCCAATGGATTAGTAGAGCCGTGTATAGATCCGTCACACATTATCTACTGAGAAGTAATTGGACACCCATGCAAATGTGCATCATACCCGCCACTGTTATTTATTATGTAGGAAATAGCGATGTAGTTTTTCGCATAAGTTGACTTATCGCATTGTACTCTTCGGGGCTCTTTCATTTTTAAAGGAAAAGGTATTTTCATCGACTATTAAAAGATTGTTAACATGAACTAAAGTTACCTAAATTGACAAAACTACACTAAAATCGCAAATCCTAGTCTAACTCTCTATGTAAACGAAAATATCTTGTAAAGTTATTTTTACAATTAAACTCTTTAATTTTCACTTCAACTTCAATCTCCCTTCATGTTTTATCTTCACAACTCTTTAAACAGCAATCTTAATTTAGATCAACCACGGTTCGTTTATATGGTGAGATTCTCAATTTAATCAAGCAATCAATTTATTAGATTTCACTAAAGGTTGGCTTTGAAAACGCCAACCCTCCCACACTCAAATTATTAATGTTTCATTTAGAGCAGTGTTTCTCAAACTGTGGGGCGCGCCCAATAGGGAATGAGTGACTATTAACGTCACACTGTTCAGCTACACGAGGGCTTTTGGTGACGGACCGCGTAATTTTGAACCATCGTTAAGTGACGTGGACGACACCTGAGCTGGCATCCCCCCTCTCCTAACTACCACACCACACAAACGGGAGGACGTTTGAGCCCCCGACAGATTTAACGTGCATCGCTCCCCTACACGGCGGTCTTCAGCGGCCCTGGGCTCGAACTTACGACACACTGCACTCTAATCCATTACCTAGGCCACTAGGCTACACGGCCACCCCACTAGGGGGGCGTGATAACCCTACAAAGGGGACGCGAGTATATCGAAAAGTCGAAAACAAAAGATTATTTTTAAAAATTATTAATTTACTAAAAGGAGCAAAATAAAACACATTTTCATAATAAAAAAATAAAATACACATTTACACTGATATAATACTCTTACAGATGTATCAGTACTGCACAATATATTCAATAATTAATTTAACAGTACTAAGTTAAGAACAAGTTTAATAATTACCAGTGACCCCATGGGATATCATAAAATTATATACAAAATTTAATACTTATCTTGATAATCTAGAACGGTTTATAATTAAAGTCGTATTGTAGCCTTACGCCAAAGTATATTATTATTGAATTAAATGCATTGTTATTGTATGGAGGGGGGAGCGAGGAAAATTATGACTGAAAATTGAGTCGCTAGTATACAAAGTTTGAGAAGCACTGATTTAGTACAATTTTTGACTCCGAACGAAACAAAAGCTTTGTAGCTTAATTAAAGTATATTTGGGATGATTTATAACACAGATCGGCAACTTAATAATTATCTTTTGTCAAGCCAATCTACCAATATGATTGAGAATGCCGCACAGTCGGAAATCTTTTGTACAATTCCCGTAACAATGCATGCATAAATGTCAAGAATGCAAATTTAGAGTTCAATCACATGTTAATTACGCATCATTTAAAGATATTTACCATAAAAATAAACAACATAAAATAGCAATATTCCTTAAACATAGATAACTGTTATCAAATGAAGTTTGTATATATATTTTGTATTATGTCTGATAAACACATTTATTAAAATAATAAATAACGTAAAATATCAGTATTCTTTCAGTATAGTTAAATAAAAAATAAATATATTAAAGCGTACCTTGTCTCTGCATCTCTGTACTTTACACTGCTATATCAAGGGCTTTCAATTTGATATGGTTCTGAATGTTCAATTGTTACACAACTTTTTTGCAGACGAAAAATAATTTTCATGGGGAAATATTTGTTAGTGTTGATATGTATAACCAGAAACAGGAAATTAAAGTACGAGCACAATTTCCTTCAAACAATAAAGTCTTTCCAACAATTACATCGAACATTTTAAAGTAGCTATTGATTAATCATTAGAGTTATCTTCAAGATTTTTACGTAATTCCGTAAATTTTGGTTTCAGTTAACTCTCAGGATATTAGGTCAATTATAGTTCCATTTCAAAATTTTCAATTTAAATCCATTCAAAAATTGATAAATTTATAGAGGGCCACTGAAAACAGTGCCACGTGTTAAATCTGGCAAGCGTGCAATAGGTTGCTAACCCCTGTCTAGAAAGATCTATTGCACTCTATAGCCCCATAGAACTCCTTGTGTTTAACACTGCACTTCTGAAAGAAAGATTTATTTCAGTTAATATTTATTGACATCGTCATTAAGAGTATGACATCTCATTGTTTGATTTGAGCAGCAGTGCATAGTGGCCTCACACCAGATTAGATTGACCTTTTCCGAGATGATTTGACCTTTTATTATGTAACATGTTGTATAGAACTATTAGTCCTTCTTCCCTCTAGCCCGGCTAGATGTGTGGGAGGAACTAATTCATCAGACATGATTTACTAAAATTGTTTTTATTTGTCACTATATTCAACACAGACACAATAATAATCCAATTAAGATAATTTTGATCAACACTTAGAAGACTGAGGCGAGACTAGATAGCGTGGGGATAATATTTACGGACATTCAATTATATTCCTCCGATAACTTATACAAGCTCGTTTTTACCTCGGACGCGCACTAACAATTTAACTCTCTAACTTCTTTAAATAATGAGCACAGTACCTGAACTCTTGTAATTCTTTATCCTTTAGATGAGGCCTTGAACACTAATAGTTGGCTGGATCACTTCTTAGTGATTCCAATTTCACACGTCCTACACTGTTTACGTACTATGGCCGGATTCCTCCCTTCTCATTAATTCACTTCACATCCAAGCTATCCTCACTTCAGTAAACTTCAATTCTCACTTTAATAATCTTCGATTCTCACTTCACTAACTTTTTAACACTCGCGAATACAGAATATATATCTTAAACCTAATTTGCATAATCACGTTTTCTTGTCTTCAGTGAAAGTTGGTGGAAAGAATTATTTCCCTAAAGTAATCCCCAAGGAGTTAGTGGAAGGAACCGTATAGATCCGTCACAATGTATATTAACTAAGAATTCATCTCTGTACGTATTCTTATGAACTATTTGCCCTATTTCGTTGCAATAAATCGATCATGTCTCTTTTTATCGCAAAATTTGAGTAAGGGGACTTTATTTTGGACACCAGAGTTGAAACATTTTTAATTTTTGTATATAAGTTTTACTTAATTCTAACCAAGTTAAAAAAATTGTTGCAATAACCTGTTAAGCAAAATTAATCTTAATTGCACGTGAAAGAAGACGGGAATAAAGAAACTTTCTATTTTATGTGTTGAACTTTAAATACATGTGCCTGTTCTCCATTTGGTGTGGTACCTACATATAGCATTAAAAATAATCAGTCCTTTTTATATCCAATCATGTTTTACCGAAACAAGAAAACGATATTATATACACTTATTGTATGCCGAGAGGTCCAAATACTAAAGGAATGAGACAAAGACATCAGAAAGTTTAAACTGGCATTTTCTATACATATTATCTTCCGAAAACTATTTCATACTTCACTTAAAACAAAAAATAAAATATGTTGGAAATATTACTCGATGAAAACGTTTTCTCCCGTCTCAAATATTTTTGTTCCCTTCTTGAAAAAGTTACTTCAACCTCTAGATACTTGAGAGACATTTTTCCTGTAATATCTAAGGTATAGAGGAAAAATTTGTCTAGCCACGTACATTCTTTTTCTCCTGTGTCTTTTGATGTTTTATTCTGTAAATTCTTTTCCCTGCTACAATTGATATATACTTTTTTACACTTTTGCTTTATAAGTCACCATATTGATTTTTACTTCCAACACGTATCAATTTTTTTAGATTCTGTCATTCTCATGTAGTTTTAGGGAAGTTAAGTACGAAAATTAATACATTTAAATAGTTTTTCCACCCTGTGACCCGGCTTAAGATGTAGGAGGAAGTGAAGGACGATTCGACATGATAATTTCTAATTATTTTTTCAGCCCTTTATTTAACTCAAAAGCAATTCAGTTAATCAGAAAAAATAAGATGTTTCTAATTAGTGAGCAGATGATAAGGGACGAGAGCAGCGTGTTTGGAGAATACTTCTAAGCAATTGATCCACTTTTATTAATCAATTTTCTACTTTAATATTTGCTTTAAAGGGTAGATATGTGACTAATTGCCACTTAGATCTCTTTAATAATTTAAATATCAAATTGCACTATAAATATGACTAATACCTGAACTGTAGATAGTCTTCTTATCTTCTAATTCGTAATCCTTTAATCTCTTGGTAACATCTATTAAATAGCAATTTTCCACTATATAACTATCTATCTCTTTATAACTTCAATTTTCTATCTCTCTTCTCTCACACTGACTTACTAACGCTCTTCCATATATCTCCCCTACTTATATCTCACTTTATCTCGCCTTAACTAACTTTTACTAGCAAGGGAACCTGAACTGTACATAATAAACTTAATCTGCATATCACGGCTTCTTCTTCAGAAAAGGGTTGTTGATTTTCATAGGCTAAAGATTTCCCAAGAGGTTAATTGAAGGACGCGTATAGATCCGACACAGCTCTTATGCTGTATTTTGTTCGAGTAGTATAAAATAATATTTATTGCATGTATTTTTGCATAATATTATTACACACACATGTATTTTTGCATATTTATTCTATAAATAACTTGTGTACGCAAAAGTTTCGATATTTGTCACAAATCTGCTTCGTAATGTTACTTCTTTCTAAGCACTACAGTCGGTTACCGGCCAAAGCTGTAACAGTCAGCTTACACCATCTTGATCTATTCGATGCTACATTCCATCGGTCAACTCGGTTTCGGAATTAGTAAGAAAAAATGAAATGCCCTTTATGGTTTATTAGTTTATTCAATATTTGAATTTTCAATAATAAAATAAATGAAATATAAGGCGAGGTTTGACCAATCCCAATTTTATCAAATAAATATTATAAGAAAAAAGCTTATATATATTCCGATTTCTAAACACTACATTTCTAATAATAAAATTAGATTTGTGTCTTCTGAACGATATCTCTGATTTCAGAAACATTTCTATAACGCCGAGTAACTGTTCTATACCTCGTCTACCCTTTCTTCCTTCCTTTTCTCTAACCTTGCAAAACTTGAGGGGAAGAAAAAGAAAATAGCACCCATAAACGAATTCGTTTGATGAACATTTTCGTCTCGTCTTTCGTTTTCACTCCACCTTTCCCTTATACACCATGACAGCTGCTATCTCTTCCGGTGAAGCAATACTAGTTGTTCAAACTGATGTATCTTTCTCCCATATTACAATGAAATTTACTTTCTTGCTGTAGAAGAGATTTATCTTTTCTCAGCCGGCTCTTAATCGCTATTTATTCCAGATGCCCTTCTACTTAAATAGTAAAGCTCATTTGATTGCATCACAGTACTTTCAGAAAATGAGGCTCTCATTTCAAAACATCACAATAAAAATGCCGCCATGGCCTTGTAAAGGAAACAGATTTGAAAAATTGCTACATATAGTGCTTCAAAGTATTTCAAAACATTTTAGAATCATAAATCATATCTATATTTATATACTAATTCTATACTATTTCTAAATTCTTAATAAAGCTTTCTTTTCAATTCTCACTGAAGGAAAATTTATTGTTCTGATTTATTATCGAGAAATACTGATGCCATTCCCCATGAAAAAGCAAATCTATGTGTAGCTAAGCAATGAATATTGATCAACTATTAATAGATTAAATTATTTCTGATGTGGTTTATCAAATACAGTGAAAGTCGCTTAACAAGAAACAGAAAGGACTCAAATACTTTTTCGTGTTAAGGCATATTGCTAAAAACCCCGTATATCAACAGAACTAAGTTTATCAGAGTTTATTTTATGTGCATATATTAATAAAGATAAATGAAACAAAAAAATCACACAATAACTTAAAGAAATTTAATGCAAAATTTTCAAACTTTTTGAAAGTAAAAACATTTATTGAGTTTTTGGAAAAAAATCTGATATTTTTTTGCGTTGTTTTTTAGCATCAAACTATCAACAAATTGATCGATATCAACCATTTTGTTAATCATTTTACCATTGGAAAGTGCGTCTAAATAAATACGCAGACTTTTCGTCATGACATTCCTCAATTCGGATGCTGTGGGAACAGGAGCTGCATGTGTTTTATTTCGCTTTCATTTTTCGGAATTTAAATCAATGATATTTCTTGAGTTTTGAACAAATTGCAAAATGTCTTTGTCTGCCATAATTGGGGCTGTGCACGCATTATCATCATCTATTATAAAAAATTCTTCTGATAATACTAGAACAGTCCAATCGGGCTGGTGTCTTCCTTATTTCTTCACATTCTCAGAAGGGAAATTTTTTCTCCTTAAGCGATTTTCGTTTTGTGTTAAGAGAAAAAATATGCATGAAAATACATAATAGTTTTCCGGGGCCGTTGTATTATTTCGTGTTAACGCATATGCGTTTTCGCGTTAAACGTGTTTTACTGTATAGAGATAATGAACACTGAATATCATTAAAAACATAAAATAAGGAAAAGTTATTCAAATATCAGTATACCATAAACAACAACATTTTTCCTTTGCTTTGTATTGACATGCAATGGGAAAAGTTTTTTTTTGCATAATACTGCTGTTACAGAAATTCTGCCTCCTGTGAAGTTGCTTAAGTTAACAAAAATCCTTTTCAAACACAAACATATTCTTCAATCTGTACAAATGGGAAAATGTTATTCTGAGTAGGGAAAAACATTCTTCCCCGTAATATCCATTTTTACATGAGTTTGTATCGAAATAAAAAAAAATTCAAATGGAAGGGCAGTTTTTTCACCTGTAAAGAAAGAAAGAAGAAAAAATAAGCAGAAAGAAGAAAAGAAGAAAAAGAAAAACAGAAAATTAAGAAAAGAAATTCCTTTTTTTTTTCTAAATTACCTTTTTTTTTTCAATAAAATGACATAAAGTGATGAAAAATGACTAAATGATGAAATAAAATAAAGTATATTGAAAAACTAAAAGTTTATTACATAAAATGTAAGTTATGTGTATCGATTTTTAAAAGAGTGTGAAGTAAACACAAAAAATTACGCAAATGCTAACCTATGTGAAATTAATAAATTACTTGAAAGAAAATTTTACACTTTCAGAAAGAAACACTGGGATTTAAAAATTTAAAAATAAATAAATAGGAACTCGAATACAGAATTAAATTAAACCTCCCCAACGTTTCTTAGTAAGATTAACAAAATAGTAATGCATTTATTTTATTTTTAAAGAAAAAATTAATTCAATTGTACAAAGTGTAACTTGAACTCTAATCGCTAACTGTACAATCTGTAACTGAGACAAGAAACAAAAAAGGAATTACCGAAAATGCTTGTATTACTTTTTCAGATCGTTAGTGTACCTCCGCAGTTTTCGCCACTGCTGCTGTAAAATCAGGAAAACCTTATCTAAGAGAAATATATATCTAATAAATATGATTCCAAAATGGTGCTTTTTATTCTTCAGCTTATCTGGGACATTAAGGTTTTCAATAATTCAATTTCAATGGTGAAGATCGAGTTTAAGATTTCTCTTATAGATCCTGAGTACAATTTTATCTAATTTATACTTTCAAAGAAATCCCGGGATGAAGTTTTTGTTCAGTAAATAAAATTTAATCAGGAAAGGCGAGAAATAATACTATTTGAAAGAGAATGAATAATAAAAAATAGATTAATCAATGTAATGTTTCAATCTGAAAGAGAATTCTAAGAAAAACTACTTTTCTCAGAACACTTTTTCATGCCTTTTTTTCTCATTTTACAGAATCCTTTATTTATATTGAAACTGTGTGTGTGCGTGTTAATTTTACTTTTCATTAATTTAAACTCGAATATCATTTATTTTTTCTCTAAAAATAATTACGAATACCATTTTTCTAAACGCCAGTCTCATTTCATTTCCCACGTTGTTCTGGAGGTGAAAGGTCACATCATGGCAAGGGTCTCCTATGGAAAGAAATTCGTTTTCCTACTAGATTTTTCTTTTGCCTTGACAGCATCCGAAGCAAATATTAATTAATTACAAATATTAAGAATAACAAAGATCAAATTTTAAAACAGAAACCCTTAACCGAATGGCCCAAATAATTAAGGAAAATTATAATACCTTTTATTCATAATCATAAAATATTTATAATGAAATAGCAATTCCATGGTAGATACAAAATTCACAAAACCAATAAAAACCTCACACGAAAATTTACTTTTATATTTAGTCTGTCTAGGTATAATTTGAAACTTATTTTTGATGCGAATTATAATGATATTAATCCTCGATCATTTACGCAGTGAGACTCAAGAACCATTAAATCAAAGCCTGAAAAACTTTATATTTATTAACATTAAAACAAACGGTTAAATTCCCAAACCTATGCACATTAATCCAACATTCAATCGTGCTAACATCTTAAGAAACAGTCATAATAATAATATTTCCATCTCTTGAATAAGCAGATCACATGCATTTATATATTAAGGGAAAAACTGATGCCGTAGGAGAAAAGAACTTTATGTAAGTTAGATGCGACACATTCGATAGCGGTATGTTTAAGTATCATCTCGATCTGCTTATACTTCGCCTAGCGAAAATTCCGTGAGATATAGAAAATTCAGGTAAAAGCGGTTTGAAAGCTTATTTTCAGCAATTTTGTATGTTGTACACATAAGCTGAGGATCACTTTAGCTGGCACCACATTCTCCAAACTTCCGTACCATCCCAACAACAGGGCACTGAATCATTATATATTTAACGTGCAGGAGTACACATGGCATGAGGACTAGAAATAACTTGACAAAAAAAACGTCAGCTATGTGAGTTTGCGACCACGATCCCAAGGGTTTCCCTTGCCAAAATATTCATAAATAGAAAAAAAAAGAATAATTTGTCACGTTCAATTTTAGAAAAAATGAATAATAAAAAAAAAATTTGAATTTTTTTCTCAAAAAAAGTTTGTAGTATACATCATTACTATAACGCAGCGTTTCTAAAACGGGGGGTCGGCATGATAAACCAACGAGGAAGGCGTGAGCATATCGAAAAGTTGAAAATAAAACATTACTTAAAAATACTATTAATTTGCTGAAAGGACGCAAAACAAAATACGTTCTGACATAATAAAAAATAAAATGCGCATTTTACAGTGATATAATATACTATCTGTTACCGCCGCTTCGCTGGGTATTTAATGATGTTTTATAAATTTTTACTGCTTATATATATGTATAAATTATTGATATCTAAGTCCTAGCATTAAGAATTCGATTGTATTGAAAAATATATTTAGACCTGTAACTGTCACCTCTTGATAAATAAAAAGGGCAGAACTCATCTAATTTGTATTTTCTAAAAATCTCTAAAATAGAAGTATAGAATGATAGTTGCTCTTTCATAAACCCAAAAACCGAGTGGATTCCCGCAAAACCAATTTTCGCGGTGGATCGCTACTCCGTAAATTCAACATGCAAGCCAAATTTCAAGTCTAAATCAAATTGAAAAAAACAAAAGTTTTACTATCAATATCCCCGTAATCCCGTGTTGAGAGCCGTTTTCCAAAATAACCTCTCTTAGCGGATTTCAATTCAACAAAAGAAAAATGCAAACCAAATTTCATTATTATAGTCCTTGTAGCTCGAAAAAAGGATTTTTTTGTGTCAATACGTCCAGTAACCCCTGCACCCTCCGCAGAACTTTATTTACTTAAAATACATTCTTAGTGCATCCCTATTCAACAAAAGAAACATGCTTAAAAATTTCAAGTATATGGGTCTAACAATTAAAAACAGGAATATTTTTCTGTAACTCCTCTTGATCCCTCGCAACCATCCTTAGGGGTCAATTTTCGTTTTACTCTTTGTTAGAGGAATTATATTCCATGAAAGGAACAATGCAATTTTCAACAAATGCAAACAAAAAACAAACAAACAAAAATGAACAGAAAAAATGCAATTTTCAAGCAGGATGATCAAATAGTTTAAAATGGAAATATTTATCGATTACGCCTCTTAATCTCCCGAAATTAAACTTAGTAGTTGATATTTGCAAAACCCATTTTGTAGCAGTTCTCTACGAAAGGAATCTGCTTATCAAATTTCAAGACTGTACGTCTAATAGTTTAAAAATGGGATAATTATCTATAACGCCACTTGAGACCCGCAACGCCAATTCGGTGTCTGTTTTCACAAAACCCATTTTGTAGGGGAATTGCACTCTATGAAAGGAATCTGCTTAGCAAAATTTGTGCGTCTAATAAATTAAAAATGCAAAAAAATTATCAATAACGCCCTTGAACCACCGCAACGACACCTAGGGGTCTATTTTCACAAAACACATTTTCTAGTGCATCTCTATCCTATGAGAGAATCTGCTCACCAAATTTCAAGACTGTGCGTCTAATAGTTTAAAAATAGAAATAATTACTTATATCTGCCCTTAACACCCGCAACGCCCTTGGGGTCAATTTTTCCCCAAACCGGTTTTGCAACGGATATGTACTCCATGAAAGAAACATTCCTACCAATTTTCAAACAGGTAGGTCAAGTAGTTCAAAAACGAAAATATTTATCTATTACGCCACTTAATCCCCGCAACGCCACTTAGAGGTCTGTTTTCCCAAAACCTTCTTATAGCTGATCTCTACTCTATGAAAGAAATCTATTTATCAAATATAAAGATTGTGCGTCTAATAGTTTAAAAATGGAAATAATTATCTATAACGCCCCTTAAGTCCCACAACGCCACTTGGGGGCAATTTTCACGAAACCATTTTGTAGCGTATCTCTACCCTATGAGAGGAATCTGCTTACTAAGTTTCAAGACTGTACGTCTAATAGTTAAAAAATCGGAATTTATAACGCCCCTTAAACCCCCCACCCCTCAACACCCTTGGTGGTCAATTTTTTAAAAACCCATTTTGTAGCGGATATTTACTCCAGGAAAGAAACTTACCTACCAATTTTCAAGCAGGTAGGTGAAGTAGTTTAAAAACGGATATATTTATCTATTACGCCCTTAATCCTCCGCAACACCACTTAGAAGTCTGTTTTCACAAAACCCGTTTTGTAACTGATCGTTATTCTACGAAAGGAATCTATTTATCAAATTTAAAGACAGTACGTCAAATAGTTTTAAAATGGAAATAATTATCTATAACGCCCCTAAGCCCTGCAATGCTACTTGGGGGACGATTTTCACCAAACTCATTTTGTAGCGGATCTCTACTGTATGAAAGGAATCTGCTAACCCAATTTCAAATTGTACATTGAGTAGTTTAAACGTGGAAACAATTAACCCCTTAACCCCCGTAACGCCCTTGCGTTCGAATTTCGGAAAATCCGTTTTTATCTGATGTCTACTCTATGAAAGTAAATGTCTACCAATTTCAAGTATGTAGGTTGAATAGTTCCAGAGATATCGTGATTAGTCAGTCAGTCATCAGTGAGTCGCTTTTCTCCTTTATATATATAGATTTATAAATGTATCATTACTACACAATGTGTTTGATAATTAATCTAACTATACCAAGTTAAGAACAGTTTGACAATTACCAGTGACCCCATGGGCTTGTCATATATAAAATTATATTTAAAAATTTTAATACTTATCTTGATAATTTGTAAGGATTGGAATTAAATTCGTATTGTAGATTTAAGTCAAAGTACATTAATTTTAATACAATACATTGTTATTGTTTTAATAGGGGAAGGGAGTGAATAAATTATGACTGAAAATTGGGTCTCAAGTATTGAAAGTTTGAGAAGCACTGGTATAACGTCATCATCTTCTAATGCGAACTACGTTCCTTGTTTATATCTTATGTTATTAAGCTAAATGGAATTTTCATACGTTAAAGGGAGAATTATCCAACAAATGAACGGAATCTGCGACGCTGTGCTTTGATTTTTTTAATTTATAGTTATTATAATTATTGAAATTTTGAACTTCTTGTTCATACAATTTAATCATTGGTTAATGGTTAAAAGTGCAAATTTCTTTCATGAGAAACTGATATTTCATGTAGGAGCTTAAAGGTATAACATGAAATCTGAACTTAAGGCATCCGACCACCCGAAAATTGTGAATTTTACCAAATATCGACAATTGTTTTCATGATTTTATTTTATAGGTCATCTTATTAGCTTTATAAAAATACCAAGTTTATCATTTTCCGTTTATTAGAACAAAAACTAAAAGTGTTTAATAAAAGCAGATGCTATTACTTTAAGCAAGATGTTATACTTTAAAACGCGTTTTACTCGAAATGTGATTTTTTGAAAATAATCAAACGGGGTCAGCGATTGCTAAAAAAGTTTTGAACATAATTAACTGTGAAATTTTTTCTGTAAGTTCTGTATAATAGTAGAATTATTTTAACCTTCAGATTTATCAATCATTATTTTATTACAAAATTTACAGTTCCTTATGTTACCATAGTCACCGTTATTTTAAGCAATTTCGTATAAAAACTAAGATAAAGTGCTCTAGTTTTTGTAAAAATTAAAATATCTCTTATCCTCAAAGTCATTTCAAAAATGAATAACATAGCAACACACCAGAATTGAAAAATTGAAAATTTGTTCATAAACTGTTGGTACAGAATGGGTGCCGTTTATGTTATTTTTTGTAAATTTTTACTAATTTTTTTCCCATTATAATAATAACAATTTCTTTTCTCTTTTTAATTTCAGCATATTTTTCTTAAAATGCACAAAACAAATCTAAAAACCACAAAATTTTTTTAGAACAAAGTTGTCACAAGTAGTCGGATACGTTAAGAGAAAACTCAGTCCAAACCACGCAATGTAAATTTTCAGTTCCTATATGAATTGAAAACTGATCTTCACGAATAATTTTGTATACTAAAAACTCACTTTGTGTTATTAATATTACATTTTATTTACAAAAAAATATTTTCAATTGTTCCAGATGTCAACATCCGGTATTATTCTAAAATACGACCATAAGCAGAATTTCATTGTACTCGTATATCAATATATCTATTTTTATTTCATATTATTTTGGAATATATTTCATATCGTTTGTTACAAAACAATATCCCATATCTTGCTCTAAATAAATCATAAGAACATGAAATATTGAGTGTGATTTATCTATATGAAGCATGGGCCATTTTAGAAATATTTCGTATGGCTTAAATGATATCACTGAAAAGTAAAATAAGAATATATTGTTGAGTAACTTTTCAGCTAAGCCATTAGGTTTTCTGTATATTGTTTATTTACTCTCCCATAAAAATGATTCTTCATGTTTATCGGGAATTCATCTTTGTATTTCGAGAATGGGAAAGTAGGTTTAAATTCCAACGGTTACTTTAATATATTATTTTTAGAACTTAAAATTCGATAAATATTTGTACAAGCTCAACTGCATGAAGTTAATATGGTTATAGAAAATTAAATTTTACCATCGGAAAATAAATTAAATTCAAAAAGGAAATATGTAATAAAATAATTTTTGTCATAATAAAATCATAAGAAACAGAATTTTCCCCTTTTCTACTTTCAATAGATGACTTGATAAACACTGTCTGCAATAAAAGTTAAAATGAATGAAAATAGAGTTTTAAAAAAAATGTGCGCTTGAAAATTACTATCAAAACCTTTCCTTACTCTTACAGCTATTTTTAGCATTAACTAAACTAGAAAAAATTGTTATGTTGATTAATATTATTAATTATATAAATATTAATTGATTTTTATTTTCTAATATTTTTAAAAAGAACAGAATAAACCAATGAATGAATGATGTTGACGTCACCGCTCACTTTCCTCTTCATTACGGTCCCATTGTTATTAAGGATACAACAGCCAAGTGGTTATGGTTGAGAGCAGTGGCATAACATACAACCCGCAACCCACGCATGCGTGGGGTCAAGAGACTCTAGGGGCCCAAAATCTGAGTTTTCAGGGGGCCCTAATATTCTCCATCACGCCACTGGTTGCGAGATTGTGGCTGGCGTTGGCGAGTCACGAGTTCGAAACCTGGTGCCTCAGAATTAGCGCCGTGCACAGGGGATGAGGCACATTAAATCTGTTGAGGCGCAAATTCCTCACATTGGTTTGGCTTGGAAGTTAGGAAAGTGATGTGCCACAGCTCAAATATCATCTTCGTCACTAAACCGTAGTTCAAAATTGCGAGGTCCATCGCTAATAGTTCTCGTATTGTTTCACAGTTCAACGTAAATTTAAAAAATCAATCATATCCATTAACCATAAATAAACTGCACATTTTGCAACATTCTCGTTTTAAAATAGCTTCTTAGCAAGAACAAGCGTAGGCTCTAGCGTGGCTTATGCTCTCAAATCTGTAACACATGTACAGCGGGAATTTCAGACTACCTACAAACGAAATCCACCTGCACGATCCACAGTTTATAAGTAGCATGAAATGCTTATGATGATAAAAAGCGCATTTTCAAAAGCAAAACCAGGCCTCCCGAGCAAAAGCTAAGATGATGTTACTCGTATAGACTCGATGTGCTGCTCGCATTGTAGCGCAATGAAATCGTGCAATAAAAAAAACATTGTAAAAAACATTTTTCCTAATGTAACATAAAAACTGTAAGTGAATATCTTTGCTTGTGTATTTACAATTAAAATTTGAAAGTGTAGTCAAACATTTCGCACAATCGATATATTGAAGACTTTTTGTTTGTTAAATTATCATGTATACTGGGTGTCTCCGAATGCCGTATACGTAATTGGAGGGGAGGTAGAGAACATCGTGAGCAGCCATAATCACGTAGAAATGCATGCGACAGGTGGCGCTGTAAGCGAGTTCGAAAGGTTGGCACACGTGATTTCCTCATTTCAGACATGGACAGCATGAGATTAACATGAATTCCTATACGAATACCAAGTTACTGGATATTCACTTCATCTACGGCCTGCATGTTGGGCTGTGTATGGGGAAAGATATCTAATGAAGCAGCAACCGAATCGGCAAACATTCACTCGAGTACATCAGAACCTGGTGGAACGTAGATCTTTCAGAACCGCGATTGGACGGCAGCGAACAGCATGAACACCCTTTTTCGAAGAAGGTGTGTTGCATGAAGTGGACCGAAATTCCGGTACCAGTGTAAGGCGCTTACCTTTGCAACCGAAAGATCTCGAATAATCTCCATCGTGTACTGCAGAGCAAAGCCTTACTTCTGTTTCATGTACAGAGAGTGCAGTTATTACAGCCAGATGATCATCCACGACAAAGTTATGTTTGCGTAGTGGTTTGTTGACCAAAGTACGTCAGCCGGTTCCGTGTTATTCTGTGACGAAGCAACCTTTTCATGTGAAAGGGTGTTCAATACGCATAATACACCCTTGTAGGCCTTAAGCAACCCCCACAGCACCAGAACCACGAGCAGCACAACAATGCTTCAATGTTAATATGTGGACAAGTATTTTGGGGACAGTTTAATCGGCCCCTACATCTTACCACCTCGACTGGACTCTGAGGAGCATCTCATCTTTCTACAAGAGGTACTTCCAGAACTGCTTACCAATGCCCCGCAACTGTTCAGCGCCGCATGTGGATTCAACAAGACGTGGGGCCATCTCATTATGGAAGGTTTTTACGTGACCATTTGAACTAGAGATTTCCAAACAGGCGGATTGGGCGTGGTGGTCCCATCACTTGGCTTCCCAGGTCCCCTGATTTATCTCCTCTGGATTTTTTTGTGGTGCCATGAAAAGCCTTGTGTACGACACTTTCGTCAATTCTGAAATGAACCTGGTGTCACAAATGTTCGTCGTTGCTGCTACGATGTCCATGTTGCGTCGATGTTGTGAGTGTATACATGCAAATGAACTCAAGTGGTGCTTTTATGTAATACTTTTTATTTATTGTTTTTTGTGTGTAATAAAGCGGTTTACACTACACCCTGTGTTGTGTGTGTGACTTTACTCTCTTTGTGTCTCTTTATCTCATTAGGGTTACTTTTCCGTCCATGCTTTCCTATCTAATTATGGCTCCTCAGGCTGTTCTCTACCTTCCCTCTAAGTTTGTACATGACATTCGGGGACACTCTGTGTGTGAAGTTTTCAAATTTTTAATTCAAGTTTCCACGTGGATGGTTGATTTCACTAATAACAAAAAGAAGACAGACATGCATCTAATGCAAGTTGCTACTATTGGCAACGGCATAGAAGCGCTACGGCTGTATCCGGTACGCTTTTCAAGAAGACTCATCCTGAACCACAAAATGTCGACAGCTGTGCGAAAATGATTCATTTATTGCCAGTACTGATGAAAGGGGTAGATCGAGGACTGTACGACACACACATCTAAAAGAAGTCCTCTTGCACCAGACGAAACACCTGTTACAAGTACAAGGACTGTAGCATGTCGTCTACATATCAGTCAATCAACCGTTTGGAGAGTTTTACTGTTGGTGGATGCAGTTTCTAAAACTCTTTTAACATTTTTTATACGGAATTTTTCGTTTAGTATGCTGCTAATGAACTTTTTTTTGTTTCCGTTAATGGTTTTTTTTTTGTGCCTCAACGTGGCACTTCCACCCATATATTCCTATACAAAAATTGTTTGTTTTAGTGAGCTCTACCTCCCCTCAAAGTTTGTCTCATGACTTTAGAATCACCTTGTATTTGCGATATTTATATAGGGCAATAAAAGAAGTAAGATTTGACAGTGAAGATACTTTTCTTTTGTTGTGCAATATGTTACACATAATAGTTGATTAATTGTACATGTATTCTAGTATGAGAAAAACTTTCACTCTTAAGCAGAAAAATTATTTAGTTGTTGACTTACAATAATCTGTAAATTATTTTATGCGCTGCACAAAAATTGAATTATAAGAAATTAAGAGAAAGATTTAAAGAGACCTATTTTGATCAATATCGTAAATTATAAATAAATTTTTAATTTATATGTTTTTCATTTTCTAACCGGTACCAAATTTTTAAGAATTATCTTTTTTTATTGTATGTATATATATTCAGTTCACTATTTTTTTTTTTTTGAAAAACTCTCACCATAACACTTAAATTTCAAGCGAAAAGAAAATATAATTTCACTTTTTAATAAATAACTAAAAATCAATTAAAGATAAAAAAAAAACTTTAAAATTTTAAACGTTTGACATAACTGTGTATATATCAACTTATTTATCAGTTTATGTATCAATTAAACAAACATTTCTAAAAATAACACAAATCTGAAGTGAATTGAATTTTATGGCTTGTAAAATAGGAAATAATTTTGTGAGAAAAGGGATGATGTTGAACATTTTATACATTTGATACAGATTTTCCTCTTTTAGTGGTATAAGTTCTAGTTCATTCATGTTGAAAAAAGGGAGAAAAAATCACTAATCATTTGCGAAAAGGTAATTTGAAGTCTTTGTTAGTATTTATGCACGTATCTTTCCTTTGCTCAAACTTCATTGTTCTCTAATTCCTAATAATAAAGAAGTACAGTTTTTTGCCATTTAAATGGGTACTTTATATTGTATAAATTCAACAACGGATTGTTTTTCAGATGTCCAATGCTTTGGAATTGTCATTAAAATATTTTTGTGTGGAATTTGTCCAAAATGTTTCAGGATTTATATAATTACATGTTAATTAAATTCTTTGCTGTTATTATCTAAATGATAATTCTTTCCGTAACAGTGATTTGTGAAATATGTAATAGGTTCTCTACGCTCCCCTTTACTAATCTTCTGGAGGAAATATTTCAGACAAACTATTTGATTTGATAGCCTCGTTCTCTCAAGGATTTGCGATTTATATAAAACACAGAATTAGTATTTAAAGTTAAGTAAATTGAGTTCGAGAGAGAGGAAAATTGAAAACATCAATTGGGCGTGTTGTTGTTAGATTATTAGTTAGTTAGATTGTTGTTGTTGTTATTATATTAAGTTAGTTTAAGATTGAATTGTTAGTGTATCTATAATAATGGATTTAAGAAGCTCGTTGAGTTCAAGGAATCAAGCGAAGTATTTACATTTAATTATAAGTATTTTTTCATTAAAAATATTAAAAGTAGGCTAAAACTGACTCATTCCTCATTAAATTTAATAAAAGCTGAAGGTTAAAAAGGTTAAGAAATAAAAGCGTTGATTTTTAATGATGGCTCTTTCTTCCCTGAGTTTTTTCTCATACTAACGCAAATGGTTGTTTACAACAAATAGAAATGTCGAAAAATAAAAATTCCAAATTTAGATTTTTGTCTTGAAGTTTTTATCATGGTCGTCTGATCTGCACTTTTTTTATAGAAGTTTTTTATAGAATTAAAGATGCATTGGAAAATATCGATGTTACGAATTTTTTCATTTCTTAAGAGGTTCATGGAGTATTAAAACAGTCTCCCGTAGAAACTGATTCTAAACAAGATATCAATCATTGGCATGGCCAAGTAATTTTAGCGCGTTTTTCGCATGTTGTATTTTACAATAATGCAACTAATGAACTTTTTACTAACAGAAAGTAGTACTGTACCACTCCTCTAAATGAACTACTATTGAGCTGAAAAGAAAAAATTCTGGGAAAATTTTGTGGAAAATTCGGGAAAATCTTATGTAAAACTCGGGAAAATTCGGGGGAAATTTTGAGGAAAACTCGGGAAAATTGTGTGTAAACTCAATAAATTTTTGTAAACTCAGTAAAATTTCGGATAAATTTGGTAAAGTCCCGAGATATTCAGGAAAATCTTGTGGAAAATTCAGAAAATTCCATAGAAACTCGGGAAAATTTGAAATATTTTATGGAAAATTTGGTACGATGTTGTTGAAAACTAGATAAAATTTGAGAAAATTTTGTTATAAACTAGCGAAATTCAGGAAACTTTGTAGGAAAATTCGGGAAAACTATGGAAAAATTTAAATATGGTTCGGCTCATCTAGGGCACAAATGCAATCAAATGCCGAAAACCCGAGGTCAATTGGTTGCTAATTGGCTGAGAAAAAGGTACAACAAAATATGGAACAAAGACGAAGACGAAATTTGCGTCCTAATAGCACTTTTGTTCCACTACGTGAAAAACGCGCTAAAAACGTAAATGATCGAAAAAATTCACCGAGGAAAAATGGCATTGATTTGTAAGAAATATCTTAGAACGGAGAAGGTTTTCTAATAATGTTATTATTTTAGTAGCTGTAGTAGTAGAGTGTTTTATTTTTATTACTTAAATATCAATATATATATATATACTAGCTGTTACCCGCCCGCTTCGCTGGGTATTTCATGATGTTTTATAAATTTTTACTGCTTATATATATGTATAAATTATTGATATCTAAGTCCTAGCATTAAGAATTCGATTGAATTGAAAAATATACTTAGACCTGTAACTGTCGCCTGTTGATAAAAAAAAAGGGCAGAACTCATCTAATTTGTATTTTCTAAAAATCTCTAAAATTGAGGCATAGAATGATGTTTGCTCTTTCGTAACTCAAAAACCAAGTGGATTCCCGCAAAACCAATTTTCGGTGGATCTCTACTCCGTAAATTGAACATGCAAGCCAAATTTCAAGTCTAAATCTAACAGAAAAAAGCAAAGTTTTACTATAAATATCCCCGTAATCCCGTTGAGAGCCGTTTTCCAAAATTACTGCTCTTAGCGGATTTCAATTCAACAAAAGAAAAATGCAAACCAAATTTCATTATTATAGTCCTTGTAGCTCGAAAAAAGTAATTTTTTTGTCAATATGTCCCAGTAACCCCCTGCAACCCCCCCAGAACTTGATTTGCTTAAAATTTATTCTTAGTGGTTCCCTATTCAACAAAAGAAACATGCTTAACAAATTTCAAGTATATGGGTCTAACAATTAAAAACAGGAATTTTTTTCTGTAACTCCTCTTGCCCCTCGCAAACATCTTTGGGGGTCAATTTTCATTTTACTCTTTGTTAGAGGAACTCTATTTCATGAAAGGAACATGCCTACCAATTTTCAAGCAGGATGATCAAGTAGTTTAAAAATGAAAATATTTATCGATTACGCCTCTTAATCTCCCGAAATTAAACTTGGTAGTTGATATTCGCGAAACCCATTTTGTAGCGGTTCTCTACTTTACGAAAGGAATCTGCTATCAAATTTCAAGACTGTACGTCTAACAGTTTAAAAATGGGGATAATTGTCTATAACGCCACTTGAGCCCCCGCAACGCCACTTCTGGGTCTGTTTTCACAAAACCCATTTTGTAGGGGAATTGCACTCTATGAAAGGAATCTGCTTAGCAAAATTTGAAGACTGTGCGTCCAATTAATTAAAAATGCAAAAAAATTATCAATAACGCCCCTTGAACCCCTGCAACACCACCTAGGGGTCGATTTTCACAAAACACATTTTACAGTGTATTTCTATCCTATGAGAGGAATCTGCTAACCAAATTTCAAGACTGTTAGTCTAATAGTTTTAAAAAAGAAATAATTATTTATATCTGCCCTTAAACACCCCTTGGGGTCAATTTTCTCCAAACCCGTTTTGTAGCGGATATTTACTCAATGAAAGAAACATTCCTACCAATTTTCAAGCAGGTAGGTCAAATAGTTTAAAAACGAAAATATTTATCTCTTACGCCACTTATACCCCTGCAACGCCACTTAGAGGTCTGTTTTCACAAAACCTTCTTATAGCTGATCTCTACTTTATGAAAGAAATATCTTTATCAAATATAAAGACTGTGCGTCTAATAGTTTAAAAATGGAAATAATTATCTATAACGCCCCTTAAGTCCCCTCAACGCCACTTGGGGGCAATTTTCACGAAACCCATTTTTAGCGTATCTCTACCCTATGAGAGGAATCTGCTTACTAAGTTTCAAGACTGTACGTCTAATAACTTAAAAATAGGAATTTATAACGCCCATTAAACCCCCCGCCCCCGCAACACCCCTTGGGGGTCAATTTTCTCAAAACCCATTTTGTAGCGGATATTTACTCCAGGAAAGAAACTTACCTACCAATTTTCAAGCAGGTAGGTGAAGTAATTTAAAAACGGATATATTTATCTATTACGCCCCTTAATCCCCCGCAACGCCACTTAGAAATCTGTTTTCACAAAACCCGTTTTGTAACTGATCATTATTCTACGAAAGGAATCTATATATATATCAAATTTAAAGACAGTGCGTCAAATAGTTTAAAAATAGAAATAATTATCAATAACGCCCCCTAAGCCCCTGCAACGCCACTTGGGGGTCGTTTTTTAGCAAACTCATTTTGTAGCGGATCTCTACTCTCTGAAAGGAATCCGCTTACCCAATTTCAAGATTGTACATCAAGTAGTTTAAACATGGAAACAATTATTATTAAAGCCCTTAACCCCCCGTAACGCCCCTTGCGTTTCGAATTTCGGAAAATCCTTTCTTAGCTGATGTTTACTCTATCAAAGGAACATGTCTACCAAATTTCAAGTCTGTAGGTTGAATAGTTCCAGAGATTTCGTGATTAGTCAGTCAGTCAGTCAGTCAGTCAGTGAGTGAGTCGCTTTTCTCCTTTATATATATAGATATATATATATATATATATATATATATTATTACTAAGAACGCCACCCTCGAGTAGCTGAAACTATTCTTGACAAGGCATTACGTAAAACTGTTTTTGTTTTTATTTGCAACAAGTGGAACATTTCAAATCAATATCAGTTCAACTTTTAGGAAAAAGTTATCTGTTTCTTAAATCACTAGTTTTTATTGTTATTTATTTATCTTGTATGTCAGGTGCCAAAACCAGTTGGGCCTTTAAAATGAATGTGGCATTTCTCTTATGAATACCTTTTGACTTTCTCAACGTCTGATAGCTGTTGAAACTATCAGCCACTAGCTGCCGTATCTTTTTCTCAAGTCTTTTTCCTTGTGGTTGCCAGCAATACAAGATAAAAAATTAATTTCATTTTTCGATTTGAAGTGTTGTACCATCCAAAACAGATGTAAGATTGTCGGCAATTCTTATAGTTCTGTCAGGAGGAAATCCCGATTTTAAAAAGCTACAAGAAGAAAACTGTAATTAGAAACAGGATTTCGGAATTTAAAAAATAATTCTAAGATACAATTGTTGTATGCGAGGGGAAATAATTTTTACATGCGTCTTGTGGTTGGGATTTTAAACTGTTTTTTTTTTAGTTCGTAGAAACATTCAGATTAAAATCTTACACAAAACTAAATTTTTAAACCTGAGGCAGGCTTTACCAAACGATTCATCGCCGTTTTTTCTTCCCGATTGGAACTCAATAAATTTTATTTGTAATAAACCCTGTAATAAGAAACCCTGAACTGAATACCGAACCCGTTTTTATTTTTCCTTTGGATTTATTGATTAAACTGACAAAATCTTTTAAGAAATCTAATTTCTGATAATAACATTGTCAAGAGTCACCATAGAGTGAAAGCTGGTTCCTAATTAAGAAAATTAAGCTACAACTTTGTGATGGGGGGGTTCTATACGGGTTTCTACTAATCTCTTCTTTTATCTTTCAATCAAAATATTTATTCCAACCAACCTTCATCGAGAAACCAAACGTGATTTATGTAAATGAGGAATTTTATATAAATTCGGTTTTCGCGAGTTGAATGAGAGTGAAGTAAGAGGTCAAATTAAGTGAAGTAAAGTAAAGTAAAGTGAAGACAGTGAGCTGTCGACACGTAGTTGTTGACAAGTTAAGCGAGGTTGATACGTTTGATGTGTGCAAATGGAAGTGTTTATTGAAGATTGAAAAGCAGTGTAATTAAATATTACGGAGCCTGAAGTTCTCTGTGAAGGAACGAAGCATTAAGGAAGAAGGTACTGTAAATTTGATTAAGTAAAATCTGATTATTAGTGTGCGGCGTAGTTGTAAATGTGCGCGTTTAAGCTATCTTAGATTCAGTTGAAGTTCTGCAATATTATCCCCGCATTTGTATATCTCACCTCTGCACTCTACCATCGTTTATATACCTTAATTAGAATTGTGTCGTGTCTGTTTCTTAATAAGTGATAAGAATTAATATATCAGTTTAGATTGAAATGATGTCTATGAATTACTTAGTTCCTCCTACACATCTAGCCGGGTTTTCAGATAAACAGGAGGGTTCGAATATAAGGGGTGACTATAGGTCACCACAACTTTGAGATTTTGTAAGAAATCAGAAATGCTAAGTGTGAATTGAAAGTAAAATCGTTTTTTTAAGGGGTATTCGATTTGTTTTGGTATTACAAGCTAGATAAAGGCATCAATATGCTTATATTTTTAGTTATCGATTGACAGGTATTTATTAATCAAAAGATGATTATTTCCTTTCTTTTAAAGAAATAATTTTATTTTAAAACAATAAATTTTTAATAAAAAAAATTTTAAAACAACAATTTGCATTTATTTTTCTTAACAGTCCTATTCATTGGCAGATTTTCTAATAGTGAGGGCGTGTGAGAGAATGAGAGAGACTCAAATCCATTTAGAGTATGTTTAATATACAACGTTAAAATTTTTTTTCTGTTTTTACATCTTTAGTCGGTACATTATTTAACATTTTTTTTAAATTGCATATACTTATGCTAAATAGTTGAAATTTTACTTGTCATAAATTAATGGAACAAAAACACAAAACAAATTGCAGGAATTACATACATTCACGATATGAAAATCAAACTAAGGAGAAAACATATAACTTTATACTATTTTAAGAGTTAAAATTTCTTGTTCAGAACTTTTACAGCTCGAACATCAGTTTTCACCTTTATGCAAGGAATTTATTCCATAAAAATCGGGAATGCTAAATTAATATTATTTTTCATCGCATAACTTTTGCAATAAGATCTGTTGAAAGAAAATGAAATCCCAAACATTAACTAAACGGTGTAATATAATTTATAAAAACTTTATAATATTGTTCAGGCAATATAAATTGTTTTGAAAATAGAAATTTTATACCGTTCTATTTCAGCTACTCAGATATTTTTAGAAGGGAACTTATACAAGGGGTGATCAAATGAAAAGGTACGAAACGATACGGTGGGTACAAATGTAGACTTTATTCAAAATATACACCATAGGCCTGAGCACAACGATCCCACTGATGAACAAGCCGCAAGATTCCTTGTTCCCAGAATTCCTGTGGCTGTGACGAGACCCAGTCCTTCACAGTGTCCTTGAGTACGTCGTCCGAGTTGACGCGCTTCCCTTTCAGGTGTTTCTTCAGTGGACCAAACATATGGAAATCGCAGCGCGACATGTCCGGAATGTGGGGCGGATGGTCCAACGTCTCCCATTTGAACTTGTCCAGTTCCATTTGTGGGACTCTGGAGACGTGTGGACGCGCGTTATCATGGAGCAGAACCACACCCTCCTTGAGCAGCCCCGGTCTTTTATTGTTGATGGACCTGCGTAGGCGTCGGAGTGTCTCACAGTACACATCGGAGTTAATGCTTTTTCTGTTTCGAGGAATTCCACAAGTAGTGGACCTTGAACGTCGAAAAAGACAGTGAGAAACACCTAGCCTGCTGACTTCACGGCTCTGAACTTTTTAGGGGGAGGTGACGACGCATGCTTCCACTGCACGCTGTCCCGCTTTGTCTCTGGCTCGTAGTGATGGCACCAGGCAGGGCCGCCGCGTGGGGGTGGCAAAATTGTTCACCGCACAAGGGCGCCTAGGGGAAGGGGGCGCCAAAATTTATAGTACTTATAGTTTAATTTAATGTTACTTACAAGTTGTTAGTGAAAAACTTGCAATTTTGTATGTTTTA
>BMAO01020058.1:0-41308 GCA_019973975.1 Trichonephila clavata | reverse complement strand
AGATTGCCCGTATGCCGAATAACGCCGAAAACGTTCAAACATCGAATAAACTGATTCACGAAACTTTTCATAAGTTTAATATGAAGGAAGATATTGGTTTGAATCCTACCTTATTTGAGCGTCATGCAGAACTAACTTTCTTGCCGAAAAAAGATTGGGTTCAAAAACTTATAGGGTTAATACCCGTCGAAATTGCCCATCTGATCGCAAGAGAACCAACTGATAAGTGTAATGATTACGATTATGTAAAGGATTTACTCTTACAAAGATTTAAATTATCTCCGGAAAAACTTCGTCAGTTATTTTTGTTCCACCAAAAGTCCGATGAACGAACATGGCAAGATTTTCAACACGAATTACAGACGTATTTTGATGGATGGACTTTGGGCTTAAAAGTTAACACCTACGACAAATTACGAGAATTAATCATAGCCGATCAAATGAAGAAGAGAGCGCCGTATGATTTTCAGGAACATTTTTTGGACGAATGGTCTACTATTAACTCATCTATTAAGCCAGCGAAAAAATTTGAAGATTATGAGGACGTCGGAAGAACTATAGGGCCAAAGCAGTTAAACTCATTTGCTAAGAGATCGAACAATAACGATAATTGTTCTCAAAGGCAAGAACGTTTTCACCTTTGAAATAATTGGAATGATAGAAAATGCTTTCAATCGACGAGAACTTACGATAAAAGAGTTAAACAGGTAACATGTAGCTACTGCAGGGGACCAGGTCACTATGCCGTAGATTGTACAAAGCGCAAACAAGGGTACAAAAATCAACTTCAAGCTCTCCGGTCCAGATCTGTTCTCGAATTCTGCAAGACAGAATTAAGACCAGGAAAATAACCATCGGAAACAAGACTTTTGAGGCTCTAATCGACACTGGAAGCTCAGTTTCGCTCATTCGTGAAGATGTAAGCAAAGGAACCATCGAGCAATCGAAGCTCTCGAAGGACATTGTCGTGTTATCTGGATTAGGAAAGTAGGAAGCCAAAACAAAAGGATCGTTCCAACGAGAAATCGAATTGGATGGAGCGAAGTATTCCGCAATATGGCATGTCGTGCCTGCGCTGTATTTGGAGTTCCAGGCAGTGATAGGATCGGACATTTTGGAACAGGCTTTTATTGGCTTTGATAAAAAAGGTGTTTATTTCCGTAAACACGAAGAGAAGGTGTGGTTTGTGAATACACAGGTTTATGAAGCAAGAACTGAATACGAAATCGAAGTTAAACATGTTATCAATCCTCGAATAAGAAAGGAACTCTCTGAACTAATCAACAGCTATACACCTAAGAAGATCGAAACGACAAATGTGTCCATGAGAATTATCCTGAAGGATGATATACCAGTTTACCAAACAGCACGCCGTTTGTCATTTCTGGAGAATCAGGCCGTCAGCAAGCAGATCAACGAATGGTTGGATAAGGGAATCGTGAGACCAAGCTCTTCCGAATATGCAAGTCCAATCGTATTAGTCAAGAAGAAAGACGGTACCGAAGACTATGCATTGACTATAGGAAACTGAACCGAAAACTAGTCAAGAATCACTTCCCCTTGCCACTTATAGAGGACCTATTGGATAGGCTGCAAGACTCCAAAGTGTATTCCACATTAGACTTAAAAAATGGGTTTTTTTCATGTCGACGTGAACGAGGATTGCAAGCATTTCACCTCCTTTGTTGTACCAGACGGGCAGTTCGAATTTAATAAGGTACCTTTTGGTCTCAGTACAAGCCCAAGCCTATTCCAAAGATATGTGTACAGCAATTTCAGGGAACTCATGCGAAAAGGCATCGTAATAATTTATTTGGACGATTTGATCGTTCCAGCTAAAGATGAGGAAGAAGGTATGGAAAAACTAAAGAAGGTGTTTGAGGTCACATCCAGATATGGGTCGGAGATCAAGTTTGAAAAATGTCAGTTTTTAAAACGAAAGGTGGAATTTTTGGGTCACGTTGTCGAAAGTGGAACTGATCGCCCTTCAGTTGCAAAAACGATAGCTGTCAAGAAGTTCCCTGTACCAACGACTGCCAAACAAGTCCAAAGCATTTTAGGACTCCCTGGCTATTTTCAAAAATTTATTCCGTCATACTCTAAAATAGCGAAACCTTTGAGTGATCTAATTAGAAACGACAATCGATTTGTCTTTGAACGACCTCAAATAGAAGCATTTGAAAAGCTCAAGCAATTATTGACTGAAAGTCCAGTATTAAGTATTTTCCAGCAGGGAAAAGCAACCGAATAGCACACGGATGCAAATCAACAAGGCTACGGAGCCGTCTTACTCCAAGAGGCAGAAGATGGAAAATTGCATCCTGTGTTCAATACATGTCTAAGAAAACTACTCCGGCAGAGGAGAAGTATAGCAGCTATGAACTTGAAGTTCTTGCTGTTGTCAATACTTTAAAGAAATTTCGTACCTACCTTATGGGAAATCATTTCAAAGTCATAACGGATTGCTCAGCGTTTCAAAAGACTGTGGACAAAAAAGATTTGGTTACTCGTATAGCGCGATGGGCATTATTGCTGGAAGAGTTTGATTATGAAATTGTGCATCGTTCCGGCCAGAGAATACAACATGTGGATGCCCTTAGCAGATATCCAGTCGCAATAATTACTAACGATACTCTAACCGCAAGATTAAAAAGGGCACAAAAAAGGATGAATACACCCAGAGTCTAAGGTCACTGATTGAAACAAACAGCAATTCAGACTTTTTCGATAAAAACGAAATACTTTACAAATATGTTGAAGGTCGGGAATTGATAGTTGTACCAAGAGATATGCAAACTGAGATAATAAAGTTAGCACATGAGAAGGGACCATATAGAATAGTTAAAGTAAAACCTAGAGATAGATATGATTTAGAGAAAATGGGTGATCATGAGTAACCTAAGATAACAAATTCATCTGCTGATTTAATGAAATTTTACTCACCATGATAATGTATTTTTATAAAAAGGGTTTTCTATTCTTTTTAAAAGAACATAATGTGTATTAATGTGTTTTGTTTTCTTTGCTATTAATATTTCATTTTTGATAGTTGTATACTTATTTTTAAATTTGAATGTCTATCTTGGAATTTTTATCTCCGATTAATATTAATTTTGCAGAGGCCTATATTTTATTGCATGGTATGTAAAATCACTGAGGTCAGTGATTCCCAGGATGGCCGAACTTATAGGAAAGGGATGCCAGTTTTCTTTTATTTCTTTTGATTCTTATTGTAAGAGATGGCACCACTAATAGAAACCACGTGAATCTTCGCTGCGCGATATGGTGAGGTCATGTGTTTATGATGTGGCAGAAAAGAAACTAGGAGTTGCACCAAAGGTTGAACGAAGGCAGGTCAGATGAAATCGGTCTCTCCGTTTTTTTGAGAAAGAAGGCGTGTTTTCGGAATTAGTATGGTGCCATCTCGAATTATTTAAAACCCCTTTTGGATAGTAAAATGTTTTAGTTGTGTTTTTAATAAATTAGGTGATTTTAACTCTCTGTGATTATTTTAACATTAAATTTGAACCTTCCCCTAGACGCCGTCTCACATATATGTATTTGTTGGCATCAGGATCCGTTCTGTTCAATTCAAACCAAGCTGTCAGCAAGGTATTCCTTTGAGTAGCTCTTTCCAGTGCTTGACGCTCTTCATTATCTAAGAAATACATCGGCTGCATGTTTGGCAAATGCACTGGCAAACGAATGATTGCATGGGATTTCTTGTGCATTTTCTTTTCTAGAAGTCGACACATTGCTTCAGGTGCAGATACATGTCTTGCATTCAAAAAAGTCTGTATCTCATCCCATGTAATTAGCCCCTGGCCATTTTCCTCGAAGACAACCTTTGCACAGTCATGACCCTTGTAAACGTACTTGAAGATATATTTGACGGACTTCAGCGAACTGCAGATTTCCACATTAATATGGGTATTGTATTTTTTGGTGAGGTATGGGTTATATGGCACAATCCACCTATTATCAACAACATTGCCATTTATCACAATATGATTTGCGTTGTCACGAAACCTATACATAGGATAACCATCGATGTTCTCAGCAGTTGTTTCTCTAAATTGCTTGGGGTATCTCTTTGTGCAAACACCATCAACGATACATGGAGCATTGGGGTTCAACACACCACAAGGTCCATGAATCATTGTAGATTTGACAATTTCATGCAATCTAGGATCCACTGTCTTGTCCGGCAGTTCTGCTGAGACTATCCGATTGATGCTCTTCAGATCCCTTATTTTATCCTCTTCTGCTAATATCAGCAATAGATGCATGTGTGGTAGTCCTCTCTTCTGAAACTCTATGACATGAATGTCTGCCACTATGCGACCAAAAATACCATTTTTTTCAAATCTTGTAAAAGTGTATTCTTTTTGATGTCGAAAATTCTGGCAACTAAGTCAGGACTATCATGAGGCTTTTGTCCAGGAAAAAGGTTGTATTTGATCTCTTTCCACTTTGGGTTGCAAGTGAAAGTCAAAAACAAGTCGGGCTTACCAAAATCTCTAACAACCGACATGGCATCCTAAAAGTTCTGTTGCATTGCTCTAGGACTTCCAATGAAACTTGATGGCAGAATGAGGGTAACACCTGCCCTCATGCCAGCTTCGGTAGCCAGAGCATTCAAGTGGTCTGCAAGACCCAAATACGATTCAACTCGCAGCGTTCTCTGATTGTGACGAATGAAATTCAAACGGTTACCCTCAACCTTAACATAAGAATCCACAACATACTGCTGCATAAGCTTACCTCCATACAAAATAGGATTGAAAATATCTTTCCTAACTGATAAACGGTGCACATAAACCGGTAACTCGGTAAAACATTTGATTAACGCGAAAACCTTTCTCACCACATGGAAAAAATAAAACGTAAGTCATTGGATCGCAGTTAGGATTGAGAGTATTAATCCTGCACAGTTGGCGTTGCTTGGGATAAATGCAGATATCCCGGTTATTCGGTGGAATGCCATCAGAGCTTTTAAACACCATTGCAACCTCATTTGTTTGGGAGCATTATATCTTCCTCTGTGCTGGTCAGAATCAAGTCTCTCATCACTGATGTACATGGTAACGTTTTCCGACGCCTCATGTCCTTTTTCACGAATCACCTGCTGCTCCAGTTCCCACATCATTTTGTACGCAGCTGCAAAAGGGTTGACTCTTTTAATTATCTCATCAAATCTTCTCATAAGTTCCGGATTGCATTCAAAATTTTGACAACGCTCCATTCGTCGACAAGTAGCAAGTTCAGAATCCAAAACATATAACTGAGCAAATTTTTCTTCTCCTGCTTGAGCTGGATGTAAATGAGAAGTCCTGTGATAAATTTGACCATGAATTCTGAAGCAATATGCTCCTCTACCGGCAGGTGGTACAATCTGTGCGCCCATTGAAGCAAAGGACAGAGCACTGTTGTACGACCTTATGTTTTTCTTGAAATGCTCAGATAAATCATGACTACCATCCATCAATCCTTTCATTTCTACTGGATATGTTAAAGCTTCTTCAATTATCTTCCCATTATGGCAGCAATGGGTGTAAGCTCCTCTGACATTCTTTTCTGCCCCAAAATACAAACCCCCACATTTCAGACAAACATTGTCCATTTCTCCACAGTTATGTTCTTTAACAACAGGGTAAAGAAAGGTTCTTGCGGCATAAAAAGTTTGTATCTGAAGGCAATTTTGTTCTTCAGTGACGTTAAGACGGCGTCCTCTTGCATGCTGTGCCATGGTTGACAGTCGATGACTTCTCTGTTCTTCCGTTTCCTTCGCTCTTCTCTCTTGGACTCGTTGTGCCATGGCTGACAATCTCCTGTTTCTTTCTCCTTCAGTATCTTCTGCTCTTCTCTTTTGAACACGTTGTGCCATGGCTGACAATCTCCTGTTTCTTTCTCCTTCAGTTTCTTCTGTTCTTCTCTCTTGGACACGTTGTGCCATGGTTGACAATCGCCTGTTTCTTTCTTCTTCAGTTTCAGTGGCTCTTCTTTTGCCTTCTCTAATTGCCTGCCTTATACGGGCAGCATCACCTGTACTGCTTCTTTTCCGTTTAGGCATTGCAGATGAAAAACAATCAAACAAAGCGAAAAAAAAACTATTTAAAACTTTACAGCTAGACCTGCTTTATGTTCAATGACAGTTATATATAGCAAATACAAATTTAGAATAATATAGTGATTTAATTAATACGATGCAATGATTTTCAACATTAAAACACGCTAAATAAATTACTACAAAATAAAGTTTCAAGCTCCTATTTTCACTTTTAAGAAAGACATATACAAAATCGATTTAAAGTTTATCACTGATCTAATACTCTGCAAATAAATACGTTAGTTTTGAATAATTTCTTTGAAAATCTACAACAAAATTAAAATAGAAACAATCAAACAAAGTAAAAATACTAATTAAACTTTACAGCTTTATGTTCAATGAAAGTTACATATAGCAAATACAAATTCAGAATAATATAAAGATTTAATCAATACAATGCAATGATTTTCAACAATAAAACACCTAAGTAAATAACTACAAAATAAAGTTTCAAGTTCCTATTTTCGCTTTTACATAAGACATACAAAATTAATGTAAACTAATTTAATACTCTACAAATGAATACGTTAGATTTGAAAAAGAGAGTACTTATCTTTTTTTTCTTTGATAATCCACAGAAAATGATGCAATAAAAAGAGCCGTAAGGATTCATGTATCCAGAGAAATCCTAAAATTTAAGAAATGGCGGGATGTGAGAGGTGCCAGGGTTTATATATGGTCAATTGGTTGAAACAATTTGTCTTTAAGCGCCTGCGCGAACGCCCACCCCCCTACTTTCTACTGTATTTCTCTAGGGAAATCCCCGTCTTAGATGACGCAACCATGATAATTTTTTCAATCTTCACATTGATTACGAAAAAAATATTCTACACACGAAAAAGAAATGTTCGGAATTTTATTTTTTAAATGACTGATTCTTTAAGAAAAAAGCATGCTTCATAACACTAAAATAAATTCACGCGCAAGGATTCAGAAATCATTTTCATAAAAACGCATCGATTTTGACTCATTTTAGAAAAAATCTTAGAAATTATATTTTTTGCTTTTCTATTTTATTGGAATAATTAAGTTTAATTTATGAATAAATAGTAACAAACAAACAAACAAAAAATAGTCCAACACCATATATAGAAAGAAAAATTGCTTTCTACTTTGTCACTTAATATAGTAATTCTGTCTACTTTGCTTTCTACTTTGTCACTTAATATAGTAATAAATATATATATATTTATATCAATTGTAACTATTTGATAAAGAAGTAACTAAAACAAAAAAATTTTTAAAGTAGGAATTGACTAAAAAAAATTCTTTTTATAATACTTGCTTTTTATAAAAAATTAAAGATTAACAGGTTTATTTTATTTTTCAAAGATAATCATGCAGCTATTTCATAAAAAAACTGGTTAATTATGTCTTGTTTATTATTTTAAATATAAAAGAAATATTGTTATATTACGCAACATCAGCATAAAATCAAAATATCACCAGAAATATAAAATGCAAGGAAAAAACATAGATGTTCATCATTAAATTAAATGCTTACCTCAAAATCTTTATTTATTCTTTTTATTTGTGAATCACTTCACTCAACCACGTTATTTTAAATATTAAACTACAATAAAAAATTCAGGATATCACATATTTTGAAAATTTTCAGAATACTACTTTTCAAAATTATCACCATATTTTTAAGGTGTTTTTCTTTCCACTGTTCTTGAATACAAATAATTCTTTAAGAAGGAAGGAAAGTATCAATTTTTATTAAAAATAAAAGCCTGCACTTTGAAACAATTATCCGTAATGAATGAAATGCTTCTATAATTAACTCCGGCAAGGAACCAGAATGAAAAGGGGAAAATCCCTCTATCTTACGTCACTGAGAACAATCTCTGCCTTTCACTTCTCATTTCAAAACTGAAACTTAACGATCGACCTTCGTCTACCGCGCAAGCGCAAAAAAATGAAAAAAATCTTGCGAGTGTTTTTTTTAATGTTTTCATTATTTTTAAGGGTATAATTTTCAAGTTGAAATTTTTATAATTTTACACAACGGTTGAAAAGTGCGATAATTTTTGAAGAAAAAAATGTAACAATAATACTGCTAAAATTATTTCTCGCAAAAACGTCATTTTACTAAAATCACAAAAAAAAAAATTGAAATCCGTAATTTTTTAGCAATGTTTTAAATCTTCGCACAGAAGTTGGATAACATTATTGTACAGACGCAAAAAAGTTTCGTACAATAATGTTAATAAATGACGAGGTTATTCAATGTTGAATAAAAATTTGGACTATTTTTTAAAAAATCGCAGAAAAAAAGTTTGGAGGCATTTTATTTTTAAAAAAATGGATCTAAAAGAGAAAGGCTTGAAGTTAATTAGTGTAGAATATCGATTTAATAACACGAAAATAAATTCATACGCAACGATTTAGAAATAATTTTCATGAAAACGTATCAGTTTTAACACTTTTTTAAAAAATTCGAAAAAAATAGAAAATATCGTTATTTTACAAAAAAAATTATACCGTGTGGTGGCGAAATAAATGATCTTTCCAATTCTGTAAATATTTTTTGTCTGATTTCAAAAGTAAAAATGAGATGGAAATTTTAAGATGGTGGATAACGTCGGATCACCGCTCGGCCGAAACGGAATGGAAGCTTTGCCAAATAAACAACCAGCAGGGGTTAAAACAATTAGACGTTTTAAGGTTTTTAATTAATATCTTTTTGACTAATTACAATATCGGAATATAAATGGGCAAAACGGCTTCCCGGATCGTTCCCGATCTTTTGGTACCTTTCGCGAATTTCTGCGTCTAACGGTTCGTGAGAAGATAGACGCACATACATACATAGATGCCGTTGTGTAGATAAACTCTCAAGGGTAATAATATTTCTGCTTCGATCTCTCTCTCTCTCTCTTGCACACTGCCACGGGGATAGTTTGTGTTTCCCCCCTTCAATGAGATCGTAAATTCTAAAACGTTTGCTATTCTCCGTTCGCCAAATCAACTGGTTAGGATGATTTAAGAATAAACACTTTTTTTCGCTGAAACGTACTTTTTATTTATGATTACTGAATTGACTCCACTATCCAAAGTAGCGATTAATGGATATCATCAACAATTACATCTACATACTGCAACTCATTAAACTAAAAGTCATTTTGATTAGAAATAGTTTTAATTTGGTTTACGGTATGCCCTACACTTTTATCTTTAATTTCTGACTTCATCGGGTTTTTTTCGCACAGTTTCTGGCAAAATGCCACGTAACATGAGATTGTTTTTTCTTGTTTTACACTTTGGTTATGTCTTGGAAATTGTCTCTGGAAGTTATTTGTACTTGCTACGTTCACGTGGTTTTTAATGTAAGCATCATTATCGTTTCTACTTTTAACATTATTGTGGTTTCTCGATTCATACAGTGATCTGTTTTTCGAAATAAAAACTATGTCGCAAGATTTTCCTAGCTCATCTGACACAAGCCATGAATCCGCCTGCATAATTTTAATGTGTGAAGCAGTTTCTGGATCTAAAGTGTCTAAAAATTTATCACTGATCATTAAGTCAAATAGAGATTTAAAATCAACAACGTTCCGAATTTTTAGGTGATATTGAAACATAGCATTTAAACGTGTAGCGAATTATACATGAGTTTCATTTACTTGCCTTTTGGCTTTTCTAAAACTGAGTAAGCATTCCTGAGCAGTGGGCTGGAATTCTCTGAAAACTCATAATCTTTAATTTCGTCATCTTTTACATAAAGCAAAATGTATGTGCCCTCTCACCTATAATATTAATCAGGATTTCTGATTTTAGTTATCTGGGACATTTTTAATTTTGAATGATCGTTCAAGGGATTGAAATAAAAGACAAAAATTTTCAGCTTTCGTTGGGATTTGTAAAGTCAATGTTTTTACACTCTAAATTAAGTTTTCTTCACAATTAGTTTCCCTTTTTAAACTTTGCTTGAAGGCTTGCCCTTCTGCTTTTTCTTTTGGAAGTTCAATTTCTGTTTCCATCGGTTGGAGTTTAATTTTTTCTAGCGCAAGCTGTGAGTTAGTTATTTGCAGCTGCTGTTCGGCTTTTGTCTGCCTATCCTCAATGGACAAATTTAGCAGATTTTTCATAAATTCAGGATCATCTTTAAACGCTTTAGAATTTTCCAGTTTAGTTTTTAGTTCTATAATCGTTTCTTTAGAGGAAACTTGATCTCCAATTTCATTGAGAACATTTATCAAGTCCTATTTTCTTGTACACTTATGATACGGCATTTTATCACAATAGAAGAGTATAAAAAGGTATCTTACCTTTTTTGTTGTTGTTGAGTTCCTTTATCAATCAGGAAAAGGAATAACTGAGTTTATCCGTTCACAAGCACAGTCTGGCATCCGTTAACAAGCACAATCACAGTTCGAATGTTCAGTCCTATCGGTCAATAGTCCTAAACAGTTTTTTCACAGTCTACATTCCGGGCGAGCCTCCATTTTCTGTGGGGTTATGGCACGGAGTTCTAGGAGTATTATAATGATGACACTGGTGTTTACTAAAACTAACGTTTAATGGTGGACATTTGTTACAAGACTACACACTAATGGACGAACACAAAAGATAAAATGAATAATGTTTTGATAAACACTGCTTGCGCTTAACGACAGTTTTCAGTTCATGAATTCCTCGTTTAGTTCTTACACAACAGTTCAGTTCACAATGGTAACATTATTCTTACATAATTCACGATGTCTTATGGATTCAGGTGATGGATGAATGTCCTACTCGTCACTCTCCTTCTAGCATTGGAGAGCTGGTCCCTTCTCGGCCAGTTCCCAGTTGTTTTCTTTATCAGCAGCGTTCGATCTCAGACCTCCGTGTCGAGTGTCCGCTCGCTCCCTCGCTAATCCTTTTCTCCCCTCTTGTTAGATCGCTGGTGGTTCGCGTCGCCAGCGCCCTCTAGAGGATGTGGAAAAATCTATATGGAAGTCTATGTGGAAAATCCCACATATATGATGTTATTTAATAAATAAATTTACTTTATAGCATTTAATACAATTTCTTTTCCATGTTTTAATTTGTTATTGCAATGGAATAAAACATTAAACTATTTCATTATTATAATAGGAAAAGAAAACATTTAAACAACATTGTATTCTTCCTATTTCTAGAGTAAAAAAATAGACACACAAATCATTTATATAGAAAAATAAATTGTAAAATTTAACTTGTGGAGGACTCAATTACATAAGTAGAAATTACTTACTGTCTTATTATCTACAAAGATTTGTATAGTTTAAAATATTGTTAATATAAAATCTCATTGCGAAAGACAAGAATTTTAGAGTCATCTGTTGGAAAAACTGAGGGCATCTTGGCAGTTTTTCAAAAGCATTCAGTAAACTTCCGTTGAATTCAGTCTTTTGTAATTGAGGTTTTCAATCTATTCATCTGTAAATCATGTTTCCTGAAACATCTGTAATGTTTCTTACAGGTTATGAAAATAAAGTATATGAATAAGAAAACTTCAAAATTTGAATTGTGCTGAAAAGCGACTTCTATATAAAGACATAGGTGTTTATACCTCAATCTCACTGGGTGGGGAGAAACTCCCACTGCACAAAATCTAATTGCTTTTTTCTTTAAAATCAGATTTTTGTATTTAATTCTATCGGGTTGATGCATAATTATCCGGCGTTTATATCAGCGCGTTTTTCATCAGTGTGAAAAGTAGCTTTTTGTTTATTATTTTTCTATAAAAATAATCTTCTCTGTTGTTGTCGCCATATTATGCTCTACCACTTCGAGAAAGGATGGAAAGCAGCACAGTCATTTCGCGATCTCAACGAACGTTTTGGCAAAGGAACAATCAGCGAAAGTCAATGTAGGGAGTGGTTTGCCCGTTTCAAATCAGGTGATACCAGCTTGGAGGATAAGCCAGGAAGAGGTCGGCCATACATCGGATTTCGACGATCAGGCTAGGGATCGACGATCGGATTGTGACGGATCTATTAGCGACATTTTTCCTACTAATCCTCTTGGGGAAACTTTGGGGCTAGCATTCCTATTAATTCACCACAGCCTTTCAAGAAATTAGTTTGACTATATAAAGTCTAGGTTTTGTAGATGTAAGATAGAAGGAACCGGGGAGCTGTTACGTAAGTGTGAATATTGGAATATTTCATTCACAAACATAGCGCGAGTTAAGGAAGTAATTTTGCTAAGAGATCAAATTTTATTAGATTGAAGAGATTTAAGATTCATGATATTAGAATTAGTTATCGGTTCATTAGCGCTTGTTCTCCTTATCTAGTTCACGTAGTCGGGTTTACTTAGAGTTAATTATTGAGATTAGATAACGCTTTATATATCACTCCTAGGTATCCTTTTGTAGTTTCACTTGTGATTGTTTAAGTGTGTGTGAAGGTAAATAAAAATAATTGTTATTATGGAAGTTGTTGGTGATGCTTTGTTTCCCCCCACACCTTTAGCCATGGAGGACGGAAAAAGAGGGGTGTCGATTAGACTAAAACTCCCACAGGATGACTTGGGGCCCGATGTCAAAGTGTGAATCGCCTCTAAGAATCGTGTTTTCTTCGCTCGTGGAATCGACCAGTCTGCCAAACAAATGTGAAGCCGTAATTGAAGTAGACGGGGACTACTCTCCCGAATAATCGTTTACACATGTTTTTTGTCAAATATTGTTATTGGTTTTGTTAAATAAAATTTGTTGAAAAAACGCCGGATAATTACGCATCAACCCAATAAATTTTATCGTTTTCTGTCAATTTTAAATGAACATCTGCTTTTCCCGAACGTTTTTATAGATACATTTTAATGCTTTTTTTAAAAAAAAATATTTGGCACTTTCTACCATTAAACTCTACAATCACTCATAAAGAGACACGAAATAATCAGAAGGTAAATTTCGTGACTCAAGTAATTATTCATACTTTTAATGATTTTTTTTTCATGTGTAAAAAGGTTTTGCCAGAATGATGTCATAAATATAAGTGCGACGGTAAAAACGTATCTGTTTTTTTCACCACGTAGGGCGAGTAGAATTGAACAATTTCAAAGAACAATGAGAACTTAAATACCCTATTATGAGAAAGATCTGAAACACATATTGAAGAATTATTTTTAAAATATACAGCTGTTCTCGAAATAAAATTAAAAACAAGGAATCTCATAAATTATTAAAATTCCAACTATATAAATTCAGGAATAAAGATAAATTAGGTTTTCCGAAATTTTATTAATTTGAAAAACAATGTATATACAATGCACACTATGAAATATACCATTGCTGGAAGTTGAAATCCAAAATTGATGATATTTATTCAGGAGTTGATTAGTTCACACTTTACAAGTTGGATTATACAAATGTTTAAAAAACTTTATTTCTATATATTTAAAAAAAAATGGGGCTTTCTTTCCTAAATACATAATTAAATGCATTTAAACCTTAGTAATTCCTCATTTCCCACCCGTTTGTGTATGTATGTTCTTTTCCTTCAAAGTACATATAATGTCTCTTACAGTGACGGGAGGCTATAACTTCTCATTATATACAAATACATGTTTTGTTGTTCTCTGAACAAATGGATCAGGAAATTTGTTCTAATTGCATGTTAATTTTTCATATCGAGCCTTTGATGTTTCCACTTCCATATAATAATCATTTGACATGATCTACAAATCATATAAAGTAAGAAATTAATATATATATATATATATATATATATATATATAATATATATATATATATTATAATTATTATTATTATTATTCTAAATATGATTTTTTGCGAAATAAATATATACACTCATGTCTATAAATTAAGGATAATTCAGAATCACACAGAAATTGAACTGTAAAATAAAAATTTCACCTGTAGAATTATCACACACATCTTGAAGAAGAATATGCAAATTACAGGAAACCACCAGATGGCGCGGATAATACGTCACAATGACGAGAGTGTAAGAGAGGGGTATATAAGGAATGGTGACAATGAAGTAAAATTGTTCACAAGCGCTTTAAAAGCCTTTCAGTGCAATAACCGCATAGTTATGGCACAAAGGAAGCATTTGGATGATTTTTTACGGGTAGAATTATCGGACGACTGGAATGTGGACGTACTCAGCTAGAAGTATCCGAGGAACTTGGAATCGCCCGGAGTGTCATTCCAGGCTTTGGCAACGATTCCAAGATGATGGTAATGTGAATAGATGTTACAGCACAGTTCGCCCCCGAGTTACAACGCCGAATGAGGACCGGTATTTGGCAGTTACTGCCAAAAGAAACAGACGGAGCACAGCATCAGACCTATCTCGTCAGCTCTCTTCAGCTACCGGTACGACAGTTTCAAGGCAGACCGTGTACAGACGCTTAGAGCACAATGGTCTATATGCTCGTAGGTCTGTCAGATGTGTTCCCCTTACCGCAACTCACTGTCGCCTGCGATTAACCTGGAATAGAGAGCATGCATTGTGGACACCGCAACAGTGGTCTTGTGTGATGTTTTCCTACGAGTCCAGGTTTAGTTTGCAGTCTGATTCTCGCCGGACTTTCATATGGAGAGCGCCAGGTACCCGTTACCACCAAGAGAACACCATTGAACGACACCGTTACGGTGGTGCAGGATGGCTCGTTTGGGGAGGAATTATTCTTGGTTCCAGAACTGACCTGCATGTTCAGAGTGTAACGATGACAGGCCACATCTATCGGGATGTCATTCTGGAACAACATGTACGTTTGTTTCGGGGCGCCATGGGTGCTGAATTTCTGTTTATGGATGACAACGCCCGTCCTCACCGTGCAAACATTGAAGACGAATGCCTTCAATCGGAGGATATCACCCGTTGGATTGGCCAGCATACTCACCGGACTTGAATCCAATAGAACATGTGTGGGATATACTTGGCCGACGAATTGCAGCCCGTCAACCCCTTCCCACCTGTCTACCGGAACTTCGGAGGGCATTGCTTGATGAGTGGTGTAATATTCCCCAAGATCAGATTGATAATTTGATACTCAGCATGCGTAGGCGTTGTAAGGCCTGTATTGCATCGTCCGGGAGACATACTCCGTATTAACCATCATACTAACCATATTATACTGTTTTTTGTAAATAGGTTCTTTTTTGATATTAGTTCCAGGGTGTAAAAATCGCAATTTTTATTAATTATGTCAAACATATAGCATCATTTTGCTCTTTACCTTTTGTTTAATAAATAGACTTTACAAATAAGTCAAATTTGTTTTGCTTCTGTCTCTTTCTTTGCCTGAACTTCATTATCGTTCATTTATGGACATGAGTGTACTTGCGGAGTTACCAGAGCACTTCACTTGGAACTGGTGTCTGATATGACTACTAACTCGTTTCTACTTGCCTTGCAGCATTTTATCCCAAAGTGGGGTTCAAAATTTCATCGCCAAAGAAAGGATTATTTGGAAAAATATCATCGAGAGATCCCAATGGTGGGGAGGATTTTATGAACGCCTATTGAGATCTGTCAAAGAAAGCTTGCATAAATTACTTGGGAAAGCCCTATTAAGTTATGGAGAAATGATAACTGTACTCACTGAGATAGAAGTTGTTCTCAATCTAAGACCACTGAGCTACGTATATGAAGAAAATGATGACCAAGACCTCTTACTCCTATGCATTTTTTAAACTTAGGGCAAAATGAGCCAACATATCCTGTTACGTTTGCGGAGATCCTAGAAAATGCTTCCAAGAAATCATCTCTTTTAAAAAGAAAGAAATACCAACAGTTACTCCTAAAACAACTGTGGCATTTTTTATTCCTTTCATATTTACTGCTTCTTTTAGTCTAATTATCATGTGTTTAAGCTATCCTTTTAACCCATTATTTTTTATCTTAATCTTTAACTTGTTAATTAATTTCCCTTTGAAAAAGAATTCTGTATTTTTAAAGTGTTTTTGTGATTAGCTTAGCATTTTAATGTATTTTCGAATTCACTGTTGTATAACTTTTTATATATTTGCATTTACTGAATGATGTGATTAATAAGTGAACTCTTTGCAGAGTTCAGGTGGGGAGTGTGAAGCAAAACTTTCCCTTTTTGTTTTGTCTATGTGGGCGCCAGAGCGCTCGCTTCTAAATAATTGCTTAGATCAGTGTAATCACATTTTTTGGGGGGAGAATAAAACTAGATTTCGAAGGGAGAAGTCGTGGCTGCCTCTCTCTTATTTTGAATAGCTAATATTGACTTTTTTCACTTCTAAGAAAATTATCATGATTGCCAATAAACTTATGTTGTTAATCGCGCATGTTTTGATAGATGTCTACCCCCCCCCCCATGATTATAACTTGGTCGTCTATACTGTGTTTTATGCGTTTAAGATTTTTAATTTCAACTATTTCCTCATTGCGAAGCCATGTTTCTGATAACATCAAAATGCGTGCTTTCTTCATAATATTGGTTGTGTTGTTGAAATAAAGTTTATTTTTGATAATCACATGCTTCGTTACTTTGCTATTCAACGCACCGTAACAGTATTAAATACATACCACCAAATTTGGTTATTTTCGGTTGTTACAATCAACTTCTTTGTCAAAAGAGCTAAGGCTTCAAGTGTCGCTTGGCTCGAAAGCTGATTTTAGACGCCAATTACGCTAAAAAGAGAAATGCTAGTGAATGTAGTTTGAGAATTTTTCTTAAAGTTATAATTTTTTTTGGGGGGGGGCTTAGTTTAATAAATATACAGAGACATCTTAAGACACTTTGAGGCCTTGGGCCCATAGAAATCTTAAGATATTTGAGGCCCTGGGCCCTTATGCGAAAGTAGACCCTACCTGAAATATTTAAAAGTACACAGTATATAGCATGCAATGTTAAATACTAGTTCAAATGGCTATTTTATGCAAATAAATGTGCATGACTCACAATCTCAAAAACTTAGGCATAAAATTGTTCGACCGATGGCCGCGTTTCGACTAAATGAGTTGAATAATTTTTATGCTACTAGGCCTAGGCCTAGACATGGGCAACGGTCATCAGATAATAATATGCAGTATTACCACTTTTGCCAATTGGCATGCAGTTTGAAATTCCATGTTTTTCAGAGAATATGTACGGAAATAATATTTGACCATTAAAATTATCCAAATCATGATCTTATTAAAACAAAGTCGAGAATGAAACGAGGCCCTGGGCCCGGGTCCAGTTGGCCATGTCTTAAGACGTCCCTGAAAATATACTCTTCGAATTTCCCTCATAAATAAAAAAATAACGGTAATTTTTTAACAAAAAAATGTAAGAAAAAACTACTTAAATGATTTTTTGTAAAAAGGGTATTAGATGAAAAGCACAAAAATTCTTTTAAAATCCGTAATTTTTAAGCAATTTTTTCAATTTTTAAACAAAACACGGATAACAACGTTTGACTCTTGGGAAAAAAGTTTCGTGTGGTTATGCTTATAAATAACGAAGTTATTCAATGTTAAGTTAGAATTTTGAGTAATTTTTGAAAAACCGCAAAAAAAAAAGTTTTTGGCATTTCATATTTTAAATCATTGATTCGAAAAGAACAAAGTATTTATTTTTGGTACAGAATTTCTATACATTGTGATGGTAAGAACTTCGTACAGAACGATTGAAAAACTGTCTTCATAAAAACGCTTCAATATTAGCCATTTTAGAAAAAATCGTAAAAAATGCAAAATTTCGTTATTTTGTAAAAAAAATTATATGGTATCGTGGTGAAATAAGTGATCTTTCCGATTCTGTAATTAGTTTTGTCCGATTTTGGTAGGAAAAGAATGATCGTAATTTTAAAAAAGAATAAAAAGTAGTCATCTTCCTTCCTGCATCAAATTGATGCATGCGCAGAACACAGCGTAACGCATTTTTATTAACGCTTGTAGAAATCTCACTCCTCATTTCCATACCCAGAGGCGGATTAAGGTATTGGAGGCCCCTGGCGGTAATAGGTTTGAGCGAGAAACTGAAATAGTGAAAAGAGTCGTTTTTTTTATATTATCAAAATAAAATGTATTTCTGTGATAAAACTCATCGACTAAAGAAAAATCTTAACTGTATATAAAAAAACTAAAAATCCTACTTAAGAGTTTACAGTTTTGCTATAAAGTTTGATTTCTCTCTTTGGCAAATTCATCTATTATTTTTACCATATCTATTTTGACCAAAACATTTTATTCTGTATATAATATGGCCATGTTGTTCAATTTGTCTTTCTCCATAGTAATTCTTAAATTTTTTTAACACTTTTTAAAACTATAAAAGATCATTCACCTGATACATTCGATATCGGTATTGTTAAAAATATTTTCAAAAGTTTTTCTAGATTAGGATTTCTCTTGCATCTCGATAAATTTCTAGCGGGGGTTTCATTGTATCTGTTTCCTTTTCATTTCTTGTACGAAGGTGGTGTGGTTGGTTTGTCGCTGGCGTTTGCACTCATCAAGCTTGGGGCCCCTACCAGCGCTGGGGGCCCCTGGCGGCTACCAGGTCCGACACCCGCTTAATCCGCCACTGTCCATGCCGTAAGCTTAAAATGTAAATCGATTCTTAAGGAGTAAACTTCAAAAAAAAAAAAAGTCATATACACCAACACAGTTATACTAATAAATGTTCTGATAAATCTACGATTAGATCACTAGCGTAGCTAATCCTGAGTGAGCCCCGTATCAAAATTCCGTGGAGGCTCTTTTTGGTGGTCTCTCATTATTTTACGATTTATTCTTGCACATTTTGGAGCTCCTGAAACTAAGGGGCCCCGTATCATTGATACGGTGGTAGCTACGCCCTGGATTAATTCCTGTAGCCGCCAAAAAACGCGATAAGCAAGCAATTATATTAACCCTGTAAGTGAGTTTTAAAAAAAAATTACAAGTTATTTTAGCAAAGATACTGAAATAAGTATCATAAAATCCTGAATCTGAAGTACTAAAAGTTTGAAAAACTCATTTGAATTTCGATGTTTTCTTGTAGATTAACAATACACCGAAAGCAGGGTTAAAAGTTATCCGGTTTCGGTTTAATGTTGTTTACAAACTAGAAACTTTTCCATTGTCGGATTTTTCTATTTTCACCTTTTAAACTACAGCATTACAAAAAGAGTTCTATGGCTTCTTTTTCTCTTGTTTGACTTATATATTTTTTTCGTTTAATTATCAAAATTATTTTAATTTCCTTATTTTTGCTTTGCCAGATCTAAAATTATTATGTTTGTTTCCGTTTTACCACACTTGTGTCAGCGTCCCCTATATCTAGGAGGTGCTGCTTTATGTTGTTCTACATCCCTTTATAACGGAGTTCAATCAAGCGAGCAAATAATGAAACCGTGAGGTGGTGTCATTTTCTGGCTCCTGGTGGATGTTTTGTCGCTTTTTGCTTCATATTCTTAAAAAACTATAAATCACGAGGTATTGTTAGCTGTAATTGTTTCTGTCAGACTGAAATTGACATCGGAAATCATTCACTTGCCTCGTCTTTCTTGATTAATTCCTTAAATATTTTATAATGGCCATTCATATATCATCACTTCCTGAAGAGGTATAATATATTCTCTTCTCATATTTATGGTGTGATTTGTTTTGAGTAATCCTTGTTTCATTTCAGATGTTTGCTATGGACTTTTTAAATTAACTTCAATATCTTTCTTGCTTGCTTTCTTTTCTTTTTTTTTTTTTAACATTTCATGCCTATTTCAATAAAATTTTCAAAAAATTTAGAAAGCCTTATCGTAATGACATCTAGGAAATTCGATGGTTGTGTATTTTAAATGCTTCAGATATTTAATCTAATGAAAAATTTATTTTAAAGTAGGCAAAGGGACTAATTTGATATCATTACGATACGATTCAAGTTGTTGATATTCTCTAAGTTGGGCGATAACATTACAATATGGTTACCTTGATTTTTTTTCCTTCTAAAACTACGGTTGCTATCGTTATCATGTATACTATATTTCATTTGTATTGGCTTATTTTTTATGGTGGTGATCTTATTAATTTCAGATGAATTTTAATTTGAATTTTTTTCAAATGTAACCACTTTTATACTTTGCTTTGTTTAGATTGCAGCCTTCATTTCCTGTTGTTTATTCGAACATTATTAATAAGAACCAGGATCTTTTTTTTTTAAAGAATGAGAGTTTCACTTCCAATTTTTATGGACTAAATGGTTGCTAAAATTTCATTTTTATCTTTTTTGTTTTCGAAGAATTCAGATTTTTCCCCCTCATTTTTGATAGAATTTGCTCATGTCAGCCATCATGAAATGTGCTAACTGTGGCAAGGATATGAGAATTTTTTACAGACAGGGAAAAGAATTTTGACCGCAGTATATTTTATTGCAGATCCTATGGTGTGTGTGTGTAAATTCGTCCTGTAGCAAAAGTAAATTTCTTTGGCATAACTTTTGTTTAGCTGTGGAACAAATTCCGAATTTCCACTATTTTGCTTTTAATTAATAAATTTTTCAAACGTTCTTTGTTCCATGAAATTCATAGAGAACTCGGAAATTTTTCACTAGCTGTCGAATTGTTCAAGTATTAATCTTGTATTAATCGATTTTATTCTGTTAACATAGAAGAGATAGGAAGAAAGGGTAAAACTGTCGAAATTGAGAAGGGAAAAAATTCACTGAAATGGTACATTCGTTGCTGATTAACAGATTGTTTGGGAGGGGAAATGAAACAATTATATTCATAACCTTTCATGACATCTTACAATCAGTCCTTATTTTTTTACTCTATAGTAATTTCTCTCTTTCACCTAAAATTTTTAAATTGTTCACCTTTATTTTTTCTTATTTTTTTGCTATGTTTTTCTACTTATTCTTGACATTTCTAAATCTATTATATTCTACCTTTTTTAAAAGTACTGGTACTCATATTTTTCCATTTTGTATACCAGAAAAAATGTAAGTGCAATTTTTTTTTTTTACAGTTTGTGCTTTTGCACTTTCATCAAAAATAAACAATTTTTTAAAATTATTTTCATGTAAAGTTCTTAGTGTTAGGGCCACCATCTTGGACGGTAAACTATTGGACAGAATCTTATTTAACACAATTTCAAATCTGCGCCAGAAGGCGTTTCCCGCATTGCACACTGCTAAATTTTGTCCTTAAAAATTCGTGAAAAAATTTGCTGAAATAGAATACATGTTGGAAAAATTACTTACTCCCTACCCTGTTATTATTTAGCAATATTTTGTGATTTTTCAGAATTTCAGTCATCATAAATTGAAAAACTTTATAAAAATTTAGGACTACTTGAAATTGTATGTAATGTGCTGGAAATTTTTTCTTAAAATGAAATAAAATTTATTCAAAACCTAGGGTATTTAAAAAATTTTAAAATGACATGTGTAGAAGTTTTTGATAAAAGAAATATTTGCATTTCATTCCTTGACATTTAAAGAAAAATTAAAATTCACAAGTGTATATTGAAACACTTCTAAAGTGTCAAACAAGAAGTTTTCTCAGTTCTAAGTTGGAATATTCTTGATTGGGTTGCTAATTTTGTTAATTATGCAATATGAAATCTGATGAATAGTTGTTACATAGCTTTGGATACCTGTGGTAATCTTAAACAATGTTATTGATTCATATCTATGTCATTTATAGCTGCTGTGTGTTCTGAAAAATGCAGTTGTTCTGGATTTTTTTATATCCTCAAGTTAAATCTGATCTGGTTAATTTTCTTACTATGAAAGTATCAAGTACTTATTCTCTCTCTCTCTGGCAGTGTCTCTCGTCTTACTTTTCATACATAAAAGTTAATATCGTATTCAGATTCAAGAATTTTAATTTGGTACTTATGTACAAACATCGCCACAGCCAATTAAAAAAAAATTTAAGTTATTAGTTTTTTATAAAAAAAGTATTTAAGTTACATTGATTTTAAAATGTTAATTAAGGTTTCAGGTTCTAGTTTATTAAAACAGCTTATGAAAGAGGGGGTATTACAGAATTGAGAATTATTGGTGGAATGTTTGACAAAAATATAAAAAATGAAAATAGATTTTTAAAGATGTATTTAGCTTAAATTTATTACTCAGTAAAATAAAAAAAAAATTCTGAAATGTTATTCTTAATTTAGATGTATCAAGTCCAGGAACATAGGTTTAGTTATTATAATGGGCCAAAATATAATTTTGTTGAATGGTTTAATCTATTTGCTGGGTATGAGTAGGAAAGATAAATTATACAATGATATATTCTTTAAAATATAAAGAAATATAAGAAAAAAGTTGGAAATTTTTTTGTTAAAAAAAATTACTGTTGTAAAATGTATATTTTACTGTATAAAAAATAAACTGCGAAGAAATAAAGGAAAATTTGCTGATGTTTTATAATTTTACTCAAGAACTTTGTAATTTCATAGGAAATTATGTTCTTAATGAATGGGGGCATTTAGATCTGAAAAATTAAAAGAAATTGGAAGATTTTCTATAGTATTCAAAAGTTCTAAGCTTAAGACATAATGTCTATCAGGATTTTATGGTTTAAAATTGATAAAAAATTTGTTAATATTTTGTAAAAGTAGTGTGTTATATCTAATTTGATTATGAAAGCATGGCTGCAGTAGCCACTAAAGGTCATGGTGGCAAACACCTAGCCATAAATTTTAGTCGTAGGTTCAAGTTTTTGAACCACTGAAGACTTACCATAGAAGGGCTGATGCATGTTAAATATGTTAAGGTTTTAAGTCATCGCATTGGCATGATGTGGGAGTTTGGAAAATGGGGTTCCAGTTTAAGTGTTTTCCTCATCAATCGACTGATATTTGAAATGGAGTCCTGTCACCCATGCCTTAGGGCCTCGGCCGCAACAGGGGTCTCATCTCATTATCGACTCAATCTTAATAAGATCAAATAATTTCAATGGTCAAATGTTATTTCCAGTCTTATTCTCTTAAAAAATGGGAATTCTTAACTAATGTCAACTGGCTACTTATAATGACCGTTGTCCACTTACAGGCATAGGTCTACCCACCTTACACCCCATCATTACTTACTATACTATTTGAATTAATTGGGACAAATGGGAAGAAATGATTTTTTCTAATAACTTAGCATTTTACATATCTTATAAGTAGACTGAAAAATCTTTGTTAGTACAAAGTATGTCCTCTTTTAGCAAAAATGACCTCTTGAACATATTTTGACATTGACTCTGCTAGTGTAACACACATGTTCTTGACTATATCATCGAGGAATTACACTTGTACAGCAGTATTTATCATTTGTTCTGTTGTTGTGCAATTCATCTTCGTTGAACAATTTTTGAGAATATGCCATTAGTTCTCAACAGGATTTTGGTCCGGGGAATTATAAGGCCACTCAAGCACTTGTATTTAATTTTCCCGCTTAAGAGTCTGAACTAATTTCGAATTGTAACAAAGAGTCAAGTCATGCTGAAATGTTTGGCCAAATGTTTCTATGATTTGAGCAATCCTACTGTATAATAATTCTATGTATTTGACAGAATTCATCATGTCCTTAAGAAGAACTAAGCTTTCAGTGCCATTTGTTGTGAAAATATCCTGAAGCATCACTTTGGAAGGATGTTTTACAGTGTTTTGGAAATGATCAAGTAGCAGACTTCTGCCTTCACTTCATTTTACTGCACTTTATTTGTTTCCCTTTACAAATAAATGGGTTTCTTTACTAAATATTACCTTCTTCCAGTCGGAAAGAGTCCAAGATCGGTATCTTTTGGCCCATGCTAAACGTTTTTCTGCCATTTTCTGAGTTAGAAATTGTTTTTATCTTGGGCTTGTTGCCCTACGACCAACTTCCAGAAGCTTTTTGCATACAATTGAGATACTCAATTCAACATCATAATCCAATAAATCCTTTCAAAGGTCTGTGCATGTTTTTCTTGCATTTATTTTTCTATTTCGTAGAATTTTATCAGTTCTTTGAGAAGTTTTCTGCTTGCCCCCACATTTTTCTTTTCTTTTTGAAGAGGATGTTCTGGAATCTTGAAATGTTCTTAAAATTCCTGAAACACTTAATTTTCCCGCACCAACTGTTGTAGCTATATCTCTCCCAGTCATAGAAGTGTGCACATTAAGAGTGATTATTTTAGAGTGCTTCCTTGAAGTAATATCCATCTTTGAGGAAGCAAAAGTAGCACATGTTACATGGAACACAAAATTATAACTACCAGCTGCAGCTCTGAAGTGCTCATAACTGCACTACTGATACATTAAAACCAGTCAAATAAGTAAACTATAATCAAAGACGATCTGTCATACTGCCTCTAGGCAGATATAAACAATTTGAGGTGGTTTGAAACATTGCTGGTAATTGCGTACCAACTGAGACAAAAGAAATGTTTGTCCCAATTAATTCGAACAATGTAGCGTGTAGTCAAAAGTAACGCGGCAGTTGGTCGATTGTAAGTCATACACATCTATTTGTTTCGGGTTATTGTTTGTACAAGTATTTGACAATGTATACCATGTACCGTCTACTTTTAAGCTTCATAGGTGGGGCCTATTTTTGAATAGGGGCCCAGGGCCTCAAGAAGTCTTAAGGCACCCCAGCCCTTATAAAGCTTCAAAGTATGATGTTTATAAAAAATCATTGACAGTGAAGATTATTAACATTTTAATGTACAAGATTCGTTTATTTTATGATATTGATTTCTTTTAACTTGATTTATAATTAAATTAGCTAAAATATTTAAAAATAAATCTCAAAAGATATGAATTATAAAAAATGTTAGGAAACTAAATTATGTAATCTAACAAAATATAAAGGAAAAAATATGTAGGTAATATTGCACGAATTATTGAATTTTCATTCATTACAATATTGTAACTTTATTACAGAATTAGTGATGTGTTATATTCATTCAGTTCCTCTCAAATCTACATGGTTGTTTTGCTAAAAATAAGTGAAATCCTACAATAAAAAAAGAAACGAGCCTTACAGTAGTCGCATACCATGTGTAACATCTGACATGTTATTGTGGTAAATTCGCAATAGCAACTTAAATCCTGAAAAAATGAATCGAGTATGATTGGAAATAATTTTCTATGGAATAATTACATCTTTAATGAAAATTTTATTTAATTAACACAAGGAATAATGCAATTTTTTATCAAAAATAATTATTCTTGTTCAATTTGGGGAAGAGCGGTAATGATAACTTATGATAACTAAAATATGACACATATACTTGTGATTTCAAAGTATTTAAAAACCGTTGAAAAATAGCGTCAATAACAGTACCACTGTTAGTTGTCGAAGCATTTCGATTTGTGTTCATTTCGAGCTTGAGTTCATCATTCAAAAAAGCTATGAGTTTCTCGGCTTCTAGCAAACTGGAGTTAACTTTAAAATCCCCCTCAAAATCATGGGAAGCGAAAGATAGATTTTTTTTTTAAAAAAAAAGAGCAGAACCACCGTTGGTATATGGTAAAAGTAAAAAATGCAGGAAATCTTTAATTTTTTGAACCGTTTGATTCGGAGAAATGTATACGACCACTGAAATCACTGTTTGTTCATTTTCAAATAAGCATTTTGCTGCACATATGTCCCCAATATCTTGACTAACAATACCCAGTCCCCTTGTTTGATGATAAGTAATATCCATATGAGGAGCCACAATATGTGAGGTGTTCTGTTTGCGATAGATCGCAACACCAGCTGCTCTGTGGCCCGGTCGTTTAAATTATACGCAGCAGTCGAAGTCAGGTATCGAAACATGTTCGTCGTTGTCTAACCACATCTCTGCCTAAAGGACTTAGCTTCTTCTCTGATCCTAAAGTGAGAAAACAAGAACAAAGATCCCACGGCCTAGACCACAGGGGGTGGGGGATGGGGAAGGAGAAAAAACAGAACTTCACTGAATAGCACGCACTTCCCCAACTTCCTGTTACGCATTTCCGTCCCTTTTCACGAAATCACTCCCACAAATCTCGAGCAATCGAGAGGAAAGATGTTACACATCAACAATGTTAATTTGAATGATTATATTTAAAGTATCACAAAATGTATATAAGATAAGAATAAAATTAATTTGAATTTATAGGTTTATTTTGAGCTAGCTCAGTTTTTGTTGTTGAATAGCTGAGTGTTCATGGCCATGAATGTGTAACCATCTAGTTGCCAGTTTGAGTCTTGATCTCTTGGTGTGTGGTGTGTATTTTGTCCCAAAGTATGGAACATATACTACCGACAAAATGCAGCTTCTTTTAGAACAATCCTAGTATCATCTGCATACTGGCTGATTGAGTATTGATAATAATGGGGATATTGTTAAGTATATAGATTTAATGGCATGAGACTATCTTTCTAAGAAGTAACCTTTATGGAAAATTTATTTCTATTGCTGTTATTTTCATAAATTTTACCAAATTTAAAAGCTATTCTATTTTTTGTATAATTGAAGCTTTCCATTCCCAACTGTTTCCATAATTATATTAATAAAATTAAAAAAAGACTGTCATATTTTTTTTATCTGAAGGGAAAAGAAGTTGGGGGGGTGCACATATTTGATTTATACAGTATTTTGAGGGGCCAATTTTCATTTTTGGGATTCCTGGGAAGGTTTAATTTCAAATATAATTTTTAAAAGATGAACAAATTATTTATAGCAGATTAAAACACTGAATCTCTTTTTCTTTATTTCGTATTTAAAACTATCAAAAATATTGGGTTTTTTTTAGTTTATGATGTACATTTTATGAAACTTTAATTTGATGCATTATTTTTACCTTTCAGGTTCTGATACAAATTTTTCAATCCCTAACCGTTCACCAGAGATTGATCGTCTCGCTGGTATGTAAGAAATGGTTGCATGCTATGGAATGCCATGAGCTCCTACGTGATATCGAAATTAAATTTTTGAAAGAAATCGAGAAGCCTGTTGCATTGTTTTCCCACATGACTCGAAGATTTCAATGTTTTTCTTTTAGTGAAATCACTATTAATAAATCTATTGTAGAGTTCTTGAAGCAATACAGCAAACAGTTAATCAAACTGACTTTTAAAAATTGTGAAATTTGTCCGAAATATGAATCTGAATTTCAAGATGAAATCCTACATTGTGATAATTTAAAATGTTTGTCTATAGTCAATTCTAAAGTCATTTCTTTATTTCCTTATCTTCCTAACGTAACTGACGTAACATTGTATTTATATCCTGGTGTGACAGATTTTATTATATTTAAACTCAACAAGACTTTGTCAAATTTGGAGAGCTTATCATTAAATGGTTTTGTGTTAAGTAATGAAGTAGCATATAAAAGTCATAAAATTTGTGAAGAAAGAATTGAAACTGATCCATCAAACCAAGCTTTATCTTTTGAGGGTTTGAAAAAATGTATAGAAAAGCACAGCAGAACTCTAAAAGAAATTAACTTTGTACAGTTGATGCTATCATCTGAATTTGTATTAAATATTGCTGAAATCAAAGGTTTAAAATTAAAAAGAATGACATTTCCTTCTTACTCATTTCCATTCCTTATAGAGAAGTTCTGTGTAACTCAGTCCTCATTGACATATCTTGATTTTTCAAACTCATCGAAAGTGACAGATGAAGCTATTTTAGCTGTTTGCAAGTGTTTGCCAAATCTTGAAACGTTGATCCTCAAGAATAACCATGAAATTGGTGACTGCATCTCTCAAATATTACAGTTGCAACACCTCACACAATTACATATTACATATTGTAGAAAAATTTCACAGCAGAGATTTTGTAATGCTGTGTCAAATCTTAAGACCTTTAAACTGAAGTATCTGAAATTGGTTTGTACTGAAATAACTGATGACAGTCTCTTTAAACTGCTGATGTGCAATCCAAATATTGAACATTTAAGTATAACACTTTCTAATATTTCTAATAAAACTCTAAATATGGTTAGTAAAACTCTAATACATTTGAAAACTTTAAAATTATGCGAGTGCAGGAAAATATCTGATTCAGGGTTGACTGGGAGATACCAATGCTTTCCTGGTCCTGTTTGTTCAGCACCATTATCTAATCTAAAAAATCTCAGAATGTTAACTTTAATCCAGATTCCGTTGATAACTAATATGGGTTGTGCCAATGCTATTCAGTTTCCTAAATTGGAATGTTTGATTTTAAGTAGATTCGAAGGGTTCCCATTTAAAAACAAATTTGAAGAAATTTTAAGGAGACAAAACCCATGTCTTCATAGCATTTGCATATCTAATTATGATATTCGCCATACTAGCTCATTGGTCGAGGCTATAGACTCATGGCCCAGTGCCAGTTTATCTATTATACGCTCAGGTCACTTAGGGCCTCGGGTCGTGCACCCAGGGGCTCGGATCGGCGCCCAGGGCCCAAAATTAGCTTAAATCATCACTATCATGGCCAGTATGTCATGAGTTTGAGCCTAATACCACTGAAGACTCGCCGTGTAGGGGGGGGGGTAATGCACATTAAATCTGTCGAGGATCAAATCCTTCCATTGGTATTGTGTGAAATTTAAGAGAGGAAAGGTGCCGTCCTCGTCAGGTGTAGTCCTCATCACTTAACCATGGTTCAGAATTATGAGATCCTTTGCCAAAAGCCCTTGAGTAGCTGAATAAGACGACATTAATATTCACCCACTCATCTAATCATGCATTAAAGTTTGAGACATTGATGTAATTTGAGATATGAGATTGCTGAATAAATATAAATTATGTTTGTGTTGCTGATAAAGTGAGGTGTTGGATTTATTTCGATTCAGCTATACAAAAGTAATTTTCTTATATCAATATAATCAGTTTCTTTATTGAACAGGAAACTGATGTTAATCTGTTTCCAATACATCTTTTATTTTTTTTTGTTGTATTTTTTATTATAAAAAGTATGTCATCAAAACCATTTAATGTATTCCTTGTATATTTAGTTTTCTTTCCTTTGAGCTGTGATTGTTTTTACTTACTATTATTTAGCTTCTAATTTTTACGGTTACTTCTGTCTGATTTTTTTTTAAGTATTTATAAATGAAAACTGTGGATAAAACTAGGCTAACAAAAGCTGTGTTTTAACCCTTTCGTAGGCCTTGGGAAGATTTCTTCCCATCTACGTGATCTTACAATATACACCTGTGGGAAGCGCAAAACCCATTATAATATATTAACCTTGCTATTATAATAATGAGTTTTATTTTATTGTAGTTTTTCCCCTCTACCATTTCAGATGTATTTGTAAATGTTGTTGTTGGAAAGTGACAGTTTCTTATGTAATTTAAAAAGCTCAGTCATTTACTATCTTATATGAAGATTGTTCATCTTACTGTAACAAATATGAAACAATGTATTGTATAAAAATATGCACACTGTAATAAGTCCATATTGCTGCTGTACTTTTTTGCTCATTAGTTGTATAATCTATACTGATAAAAGAAAGAATTTTTGTGTATGTGTCTTGTGATGTAACACAAAAACAGAATGAATCAGATACTGGAAATTTGGCACATTTAAATTATGGATAATGATGGTGGGCACCTCGACACCACATCTATCTCTGAATGTAAAAGTTTATTTTTTTTATAGTTTATTGGGGATTGTGTTACATATTTGTATTATGATTGTATTTATTTATCATTTTTATTCATTTGTTTTTCATGGTAGAATTACTATTGTTTTTCTGAATAAATCAATGTAAAAAGCATTTCTTCAACATTCCCATTTTAGTTTTGGCAGCATGGTTCTGCTTGGATGTTTTCTATTGTAAATCATATTCTAAATAAAACGTATTTTAGGAGCTCAAAGCTTACTCGTAAATTGATTTATCTCTTTCAGATAGAAATTGCAATATTAGCATTTATGAAAATTAAAAAATTTCAGTTTATGCCTTTACACTGTTAAAGGGTGGTTAGCTTTTTTTTTTTACTTCAATTGACAGTAGTATTATACTTTCTTTTTCAGTTTATTCCTAAGCTAAATTGGTTTGAATTATTTATTCAAGATAGTTTTTAACTTTAAAGTGAACAACGTCATTTCTTTTCTGGTTTAAGTATTTCTGATGTGTATTCTTTGAAGCCCATTTTATGTTTCTCCTGCAATCCAAAATGGAGTTGGCGTAGTATGTATGTTTGGGGAGCAGTTTGTTAGCTAGTAAAGGCTAAGAGCTAACAAACGAAACTACTTATTTAAAAAATAACAAGGAAAAAGGAACTATACACAAATACTATACTGAAACAAATAAACACGCTTTGTTGCCATGTGGCTAAAGTTCGTCTTTTCCCCCTTCTCTCTCTCATTATGGGGGATCATGGTAAGGCTCTCTTAACAGCAAAAACAACGAAAGGAAAAAGAGTTATAAGGGAAAATCCTTCCAGAACCAAAACTGGCAAGAACTGAAGGAGGAAATAGGGGAGGGGGCTAACAATTTGAAATGCCAAGGGCGCCCCTCGCGTAATACGGCTGTACTATATCGACCGAGCCAAATCGTACTGTCACCTGAATGGTGCTCGAAGCTACGGCTAACGACAGGCGTACAATCTAGCCCGATGCCATGATGAATTTCGTGGGCCTCGATCTGACTACGTCTGACAGGTGGCATTAGAAACAACTATATCGAAACCGTGTAATACCAGACTTTTTTTTGTTTATTTTAATTGTTATTTTATTTATTAATTTAATTATGTATGTACTTAATATTAATCAAGCCAATGTGTACAGTGTTTCATCGAAATCACACAAGTCTTAAGGTGTAAAATCTTATAAAAGCTGAAATTTCGTTACAATAAAACATATAAATGACGAAGTAAGCGAACTTCACTTTTTTAATCAAAAACAAATATGAATTACAAAAATTAAAAGTACAATAAAAAATATGTTCAAAGAATTCTAATTATAATAATAAAATAAACACAAATGGCTCTTATTAGGATCACAAAATCAACTTTCATCATCACTAATCAGAAATTACAGCTAATCAATTTTTTTCCTCCTCAAAGTTGGTTGAAACTCTTCTTTCCTAGTTATTTCTCATCACAACAAAAATTATCTGACTTAGTTGCAGTAACATGTCTGTTTGGATCTTGCAATTCTTTCAGAATTTCTTTATAAGGAGCTAATAAGTAATATATGTATATAAAAATTAAGTCAATTCCTACTGCGGTATAAAGAAAAACTTTATTTTAGTTACTTATTTAATTATTACAATTGATATAAATATGTGCATTCATGTGACAGAATAAGAATATTAAGTGGCAAAATAGAAAGCAATTTTCCGTTCTATATAATGGTGTTGGACTATTTTTGTTTGTTACTATTTATTCATAATTATACATATATTCCAATAAATAGTATAGTAAAAAGAAATCACATTCTCTAAAATTAGGCCATCCCAGGTGGGATTCGAACCTACGTCCTTTGGATTAGAAGTCCAACCAGTTCCGCTTTGGCATTCTAGGCACGTTCCTAGGGCGCAAAAAATTGGAGGACAAAAAAAGAAACACAAATTTCAGCGAACGTTCCACCGCCTAGCAAGAGAAGCGTTTCTGCTCTTATTAAAGACTGAGATGTAGATCTATACTATGGAAAAAGAAATGCTTAACAGTTTGATATTGCTTATGCACTCAAAATGATATTAGAATGGAAATTAATTGCAATGATTTTGCTATAATCAAAGAAAACGTTTGTTGTACAAACACAATGACAGTTACTCAATGAAGAATATTGATGTTTAAAAAGTAAAGCGAGATATATTTAAGAGTGATGAGAAAACTGATAATTAACTATTTGAAAAAAAAACCAGTTCAAACAATAATGTGAAAATATATATACTGTAACTGCACAAACAATTTCTTTAATTTACAACACAAAGTTCAACACTTTCCACTCACAACATGACACGAATAGCTGCTACCCCATTGGTCGGGCAGGTCAACCTCCCGAGGCCCCCATTGGCCGAGGGAATTGCAAGTAAATTGTAAAGCTCTGATCATCAGTAATTCTAAATTTCTTTCATAGCTTTCAGAAAAGCTTTTGCTTTCAATAAAATTAATTTTTAAAATCTATTTTTATTTAATTTAATTTATTTTTCTTTCATTTAACAATTAATTTCAAATAATTTAAGCATGGGCAAGTAATAATCAATCATGCTATCATTCACCATCCTAGATAGGAGACGAAAGTCGGGTGAGAATCAGCTCTAAAAGGATGTTTGACAGGTCCGTGATGCCATTAGATACGAAATCAACCGGAATGCCCAAACCATGCTACTATCCTCTCTTTACAGTTGCCAGTCCAGGATACGGTGGGTTCATGGTGGCGTGGCAGGAGCGGACACATAAAATTTCGTGACTTTAGCGGACACTTTAAAACTCATCGTGGTTTGAGAGGACACATTTTCCCCCCATCTTAGAACAGCTACGGTTACGTAGCCAGAGCGGACAGTAGAAGGGTGGAATTCCAAATTAAATGCAATCACTGGCAGAAACCAGCCTAATATCCACTTATTAGTTAAAATACTAAAAGAAGAAACACAAAAAGTGTTTTTTTAGTTTGAAATCCAAAGAAATAGGTGATCCTGGAATAAAAAGGGGGGAAAAAACATACGTAAAATTGGATGTAAGAATTGAAAACATCTTAAAAGAATTCGAAACATCAAACAATTTAGAAAAATGCCTAAAATCTTTAAGTTTTGTAACTAGGTTGGACTAAATCCAATGGTAAAGGATATTTATGCCTTCATAATAAAGATTAGTCAGTATTTGGTTACTTGTATTTATTTTTCTTTTATTTACTTTTGTATCTGTTTTGTACATTTTACTTCTAGTTTTTATATATTTACTTACATTAAGGAAACTAATTAATTTTATGGTAATTGCACCTGTTCTAATATTTATTTGACTCTAAAATACAGTTTTCTATAATTTTTAAATATTTCTCTGAAAGTTTTTATTTTTAATACATTGTGCTATGTTTTTAAAGTGTATTCGCACTAATATCTTAAATATTTAATTCAAATTAAATTTGATTGGCAAAAATGTATTTATATCCTTGTAAATCAATAATCGAATCTGTTCTAAGAATGGGGGGGGGGATGTGTCCGCTAAAGCCACGAAATGTTATGCGTCCGCTCCTGCCACGCAACCGGGTTCATAGGTGGTGGATAATGGGTTCTCCAAAGAGCAAAAAAAGAAAGGGGGGAAAGTAAGAAAGTTAAAGGAAAATCCCTCCCGAATCAAAACTGGTAAGGTAAGAATGGAAGGTGGGTGTGTAGGAAATAGTAGGGGCGTTACAATTTAAAGTGCCTAGGGAGCTGGGGAGGCAAAAAACGGCCCGAAGTCCATTGCGCTTCAGGGACACAGCGAGCTATTTTCTTTTTTATATCTAGTGTTGGACTATTATTTTTGGTTGTTACTATTTATTCATTAATTAAATGTAATGAGTTTAGTTCAAGTTTAAATGATTCTGCTTGCGCGTAATTTGTATGATTTATATTAAAAAAAAAACATGTTTAAATGGGATTTATTCTTAGCGTTAAATATTCAATTCAAATCCCAATGATTGTATGAAACTTGTGTAAAATAAAACATCCCTCATTGCTGCGCCCTGAAAAAAAAAAATCTTCAGAATTATTAATAGCAAAATTTACGGAATTTTTAAAAGATCTGGAAGATAACTATTGGAAAAATCGACAGCTATTTTAAATTGCTGTACGTCATTGTCGGAGCGATTTAATTGTTTGAAAAAAATTGTATATGCTCTACCTTACTGCTTTGGTTTCTACATTTATATGTGAAGTTTTTTTTTCCTTACATGAAATATATTTTGAGTCCACAAAAAAGTTGTTTAATAGCTGAACGCTTAGAATCATGAGTCAAATTTAAAGCCACAAATTATACCCTTGGATCAGGGCCGTAGCTACCACCGTATGAATGATACGGGGCCCAAACATGTGTAACTACATTCCCTCTAACAGGGCTCTCATATCTAAAAAGGGCCCCGAAGGAATTTTGATACAGGGCTCCCTCACAGCTAGCTACTTCAGTGCCCTTGATATTGCAATATTAAGGTATCCAACTGGTTGCGACAACTTTTTTTTAAGAAATGGGGATTTTTTTGTTATTTTTAGACTTGTTTAGTACATTTTAAGAAAAATATGCTACAATTAAGATGAGAAAAAGAAATTATTATTACTAAAATGTGGAAAAATAGGTAAAAATTGACAAAAAATAGCATAAACGCGGCCCATTCTGTACCAAAAGTTTATGAACAAATTTTCAATTCTGATGTGTTGCTATGTTATTCATTTTTGAAATGACTTTTAGGATAAGAGATATTTAAATTTTTACAAAAAATGGAGCAATTTATCTTAGATATTATATGAAATTGCTTAAGAAAACAGTGATTGTATTAACATAAGGGATTGTAAATTTTGTAATAAAACGGTGATTGATAAATCTGAAGGTTAAAACACTTCTACAATTATACAGAACTTATAGAAAAAATTTCAGTTATTATTTTCAAAACTTTTTTAGCAGTCGATGTCCCCGTTTGATTATTTTCAAACAAGATATCAATCATTGGCATGGCCAAGTAATTTTAGCGCGTTTTTCACATGTTGTATTTTACAATAATGCAACTAATGAATTTTTTACTAACAGATAGTAGTACTGTACTTAAAAAAAAAAAATTAAAAATCATTACATTTAAATATGATTTGGCTCATCTAGGGCACAAATGCCGAAAACCCGAGGTCAATTGGTTGCTTATTGGCTGAGAAAAAGGTACGACAAAATATGGAACGAAGACGAAATTTGCGTCCTAATAGCGCTTTTGTTCCAACTACGTGAAGAACGCGCTAAAAATCACATTTCGAGTAAAACGCGTTTTAAAGTATGGCATCTGCTTTTACTAAAACACTTGTAGTTTTTGTTCTAGTGAACGGAAAATGATAAACTTGGTATTTTTATAAAGCAATAAGAGCCTATAAAATAAAATTATAAAAAAATTTGTCAATTTTTTGCAAAATTCACAATTTTAGGGTAATTGGATACCTTAAGTAGAGATTTACATGGACAAGATTCGCGCGCATTAAAATTAAAATTTTTTAACTGTACTGTAAAAATTTATTATTGTTTATTTCTTATTTTAATATGTACTATGTATCTCTAAAAATATGTACAATTTTAATTTTACATTCATAATGAAGGAATATTAATTTTTTTATGTTTATCTTTACATTAAAATTTTATAAAACTCTAAATCTGTATTTTTGACCTCTATCCCCTAATTCTGTGTGAATTTTCTCAAAAATCGAATGGATCCAAATATTTCCTGCTGCGTCTCACTCTGAATCATTGATAAACTGGTTTGACAAACTACAGCTACAAGGTTGCTGACCCCTGATCTGTACCAAACAAGCAAATATGCAATTTTTCATTCTACTGCGAAGATCAAGAAATCCCTCTCCAATTTACGCATATTCCATGGAGCACAACAGGAAGGGACCTGTTGCGATGGCAACCTAAGGATGTAGGTCAGGAAAAATCGATTTTACGCCTCCCACGTGCCTTTTCTGGAAACTCGGAAGGCGAAATAATATAGGGAAAGGATTCCACGAAGGAACAAAAAAAGGAAAGCCAACTCAGCAACAGTGCCCGAATATAAAATCGATTCTAATTCTTTTTTAATGCTCCTCTTAAAATGTCTTAAAAACATTACAACCTGACTGTGAATGGGGACCTAAAAAAAACATTAAATTTCAATGCTTTTTTAATCATAACAGCAGTTCCAGACTAAAGTATTGATTATCTGTCGCATAGCAACGGATCAGAGTTTACGGAATCATTTTTAAAAGGCAAAATATTGATTAAGATATCCGCCTGCGTTCGGAGACAAGTTTTCTAATATGCCATGATATTAGTAATTTTATATTATTTTGTTGATACTTAAATTAATGAAAAACATCAATTAGGAAATTTTATGACAATTTAAATTTATTAAAATGAGGTATTTTAGTCAAAATTTGATAAAAATTATACCGAATTTCAAAACATTCTACATGGAATTCCAAGCTATATATTTAAAATAAATTTTTACACAGAGCTTATTCAGTACAATTATAAAGACAATGAACTAAAATATATTTACAATTACCAATACTTTATGGCACATTTTTTTATTGAATTTTTTTTATAAAAATGCAAGGTGTTCATAAAAATAAAATGTTAAAAAAAAGGGAGTTTGTGTGTTTATGACCACACGATAGAAGTGATAATTTCAAATTTTGTAATATTATTTCAGCGATTAGAGTTAGGTGAATAAGAAACAAGGAGATATTAGTATTGCCATGCAAAATTATTTATTAATTATTATTATGTATGGGAGAGAAAACCTAGACATTTGTTTGCATTCACTGTATAAAGAAAGATTCAAAATGTAAATAATACTATCTGATGGAAAAATTTCTGCATTTTCTTATATTCTTAAAGTTTTTCACTCTAAATAGCTTTTTTAAAAGTAAAGAAAACTATCAGTTGTGTAATGTATATCAGAAAGTTGTCTTTCTGCACATGCTCCATGAACCTCAAACTGGTCAATTCGGTCGTAAGTTTATTACAATTATTACTGAGATTTGGTGATTTTAGCAATTTTTTTCGTTTGTTGCATTTCTTCGGCTCCTTGAAATGGAAAAGTGCCTTTTTAAAAAATATTTTACGTGCAAAAAAACTGAAAAATAAAAAATATTTAAAATTACGAAATTCCATAAATTTTTTAAATAAGTTTTGCAATATTCCATCTCAGTCTAACTTGGCAGCGTTGAGAAAGATATACAATGTACTACTTAAAAAATAGTTGTAACTATCTTCTTTTTTTTTTTTTTCATTTTAAATCTAAGAAAATTTATAGAAATTTGTAAAACACTGTAGAAATTGGGATTTTAAAAATATATTTCAAGTTAATCACATGTTAAAAGCATTTATTTTTTAGATAAAGTTAATCAATACAGCTACGTCATGAAATGCCAGCTTGGCTGGAAATCGATTTTCGACGCCAAATTTTGTCATTCTGACAACAATGACGAAAAAAGCCGAATGAGCGTTACAAAACCGAACGTGATGTTCATTCAAGTTCAATCTTCAGCAAAACACGCCTAAAGTAGTTACTAATAACCGACTATTTTTTAAACAAAGTTAATTAATAGAGCAATGTCATGAAATTCCAATTTGGCTAAAAACCGATTTTCGACGCCAAATTTTGTCATTTTTTAAGTCTTTTTTTGTTGAAGGACTTTACATTGTTACGGAAAATTCCGATCCATTGTTACGAGCGTTACAAACCCGAGCGTAACAATGCTTGGCTTCTTAAAACGCATCATTCAAGTTCACTCTCCAGCAAAACGCGCCTAAAGAAGTTATCACTTCAAAAACAATTTACGTTAGAGCTAAATCAATACTACATTGCCTTTATGATTCTTAAATAACATGTATACAAAATATGAAAGAAATACATTCATAAATTTTTGAGATATCAGGATTTAAGAAACATAACTTTGATAAAAAAAAAGTACAATCTTCATTAAGTTTTGATTATTATTTTACTAAAATAATGCTTGCTATCAGATATTTAAAAGTTCACCACTTATATCGGATAGACTTTCTTCATTCTTTATCTTATTAATTTTTTTCTTTCTGGCAGCTTAATTTTTTTTCCTACACAAAATGGCGAAAATAAAAAATATTTTTGAATTTCAGTCAGACATTGACTCAGAAACTTAGGTAGATACCCTAATTTGAAGAAAGCTTAATCAAATTCGATTTTGATGCATTATCTATAAATCAAATACACTTTACAAGCTCTAGAAAGTAATACAAGTAACCAAATTTTTAAAAAAAATTGATTTAAAAACTAAAGTTTAGAAAGAAAAAATATGGTTATAAAAAATATTAAAAGAAATTTTAAGTTTCTTTGGGTTTTGAAACCATGAAAGAATCTGTATGAAAATTAATAACATCTGCAATACATCACTTAAAAGCTAATAAGTACAAAATTGGTTTTAGTTATTAACAGTCAAAACTAGCTCTTTAAAACAGGAAAAGTACTTAAATTCTGAGAAGAAAATGATTTTCCTACCGTTTTTATTCTTATATATATATATATAAATATTTACTACAACACTAATCAAAATATAATTTTAGAAATTATGATTATATTAAATTACATTATTTAATCCTTGATTACATAATATTTAGGAATTTAAGTACCATAAAATCGTAATAATATACACTTCTTTGTGCAGCTGAAAAACCTCTTTATTGTAAAAAAAAGGAGTATAATCAAGATTTTAAAAATTTTTTCAATGATAGCATAAAAATATTATGTAATGTAATAATATAAGCAAAACAATACTTAACCATCATATCCCAGATTATTTCGGGCACAGCCAGAGGCGGCTGGCGGCCCCCAGTGCCAGTAGGGGCCCCAGGCTTGATGGATTCCAGTTATAAATTCAACGTGCAACAAAAAGATCATGAACCAATATTAAATCTCGTGATTTCCACGGATATGAGTCGTGTGGAAACCATATAAAAGGTGGCAGCTCTAGCCATCTTTCTTCGGTATATATATATGTATTGCAATTTGTACAAAATTTTCAAATGCGTTTTTTTGCTCAAATTTTTATTTCGAACAAACGAATACTATTCAGCTCAAACAAGCTCATTTTTAGTTTACAGCTGTGATAAGTTGCTTTCGAATACATCTTTTCCTGATGGGGAAAAAACCCCAAGAAAAAGCTATTGTAGACTAATGAAACTTCGGCAATATACTTGTTGTTGTCGTGTCCTTCCCGCAGGGAAGGAATGAAAGTTTCCATTGCCTGTGAGACACACAGGTTGGACTTCTTAACGATAGATGGCGACACCACCTATCTCCACCTCCACAATTTTGGCATGGAACTGAAGGGGAGGGAAATATTCTCCAGCCCCCTGCACTTGTGGTTTCTACTGCGACCACTCACTAGACTTTCGGACCAACTAATTTTACGAGCACGTACTCCGTCTATACCGGTGGTATTTAGTGGCATCGAACCATGCCCTCCGATCGGGAGTCCGATGCTCTAACCACTAGGCTGCCCACGGCCCCGGCAATATACTTGTCAAGGTAATATGTTTAATTGATTAAAGTTTTTCAAGATCACACAAGCTAATGTAAGCGTAAGAAGAGCCATTTTAAATGTGAAATGATGGTACATTAAAAGCATGTAGTCGTGTTAAATGGAAGCATGCAGTCGTGCATATAATGTGCCGTACAGTACCGAATATTTTTGTTAGTGGGATGGAATTGCATGCATGTTGCTCTTGGTCGGTCAATATAAGGTTGTTTAACTCTGGTTGTGGATGATGCTGTCGTTGGCGTCCAATTATATATCATTCGTGTTCGATTGGAAAAAGATCAGCTGATCTACCAGGCCAAAACAACACTTTGACACTTTATAGAGCAGGGGTGGGCAGACTTTTCCAGGGTACTGGCTACTTTTAATTTTTTTGAAGTGTTGCGGTCCACTCAGTGGCGTAGGTGTAGTGAACTAAAAGAAAGTATACAATGCAGCCGAACCTCCATTTTACAAATTTCTCTATTTCTCAAACTTATTTCTGGAACCAAGAACATTTTACGATTTTCTTCGTAAAATAGCCTCCAAATAGCGAAGTGCATTTTCTATTCAACGGAATTTACTCCTAGCATTAAATTTTTTCCCTCCGTATTTTTTTAAATAACGTATTTACTCAAATATAAGCAGCACTTTTTACCCGATGTTAATGCTACTGAAAACCGGGCGTGGCTTTGAATCGAAGGGAGAAAAATGTTTTGAAAGGGGTATTTTGAGCAATTATAGCTTCATGCATGTATTTAAAAATTTTAATATTGATAAAATAACTACAGTAAAATCCGGCGTATAGCGCGCACCTATATGCTTTCAAGCTTCAATTTTTTATTTTTAGGTAAATTCTCCGTATAATAAGCACCCCCATTTTTACGAAGAAACTAGAAATATGGGTGTGCAATTCTCTTATGTTTTGAAGTCATTTCTTCGAGTTATTAATCCAAGTTGTAGAGAAAAATAGAATTCTCTCTTCAAGAGCTACAACCCTTTACTTTCATAAAGAATGTCATTTATCTTAAATAAACAATATTTCGATACACATGTAGAAGCCTTATTTTTTTTTTCTTTTGAAGCTGTCATTTTTATACGGGGCGTACAACGCGCACCCGTTAATTTCGATCGCATTTTTTATGTTCAAAGTGCGCGTTATACGCCGGATTTTACAGTAGTTATTCACTTCTTTAGTTTTCCTTTTAAATTTATTTTAATTTCGTAAAATTGTATATCGATAAACCACATTTTAAACTATTTTTCAATTTTCACAAAATTTTGTTGAGAATTCGGGATGGGGCTTAGATTCGAATAAATACGGTATTTCTAGACCTTCATATAATGGAATGATTATTAGGTTTTAGTGAAGGCGGTTGCCCCAAAATGTCTTGGTGGTCCACCGGTCTATCGCGATCTACTTAATGCCCACCCCGGCGAAAGAGCATGTGGGATTACAACGGGTTATGAAGGCGTGTATTTTCCTGTTGAAAAACATCCCTTGAACGATGTTTATAAATGACTGCCACAGCTTGAATCACCAGACTGACGTACATGTTTGGTCATGAAGTGTGAATTGACCTCGAGAGTGATCCTGCAATCAAAGAAAATTGCTCGCGCCATACCATAACTCTAGGTATAGGCCCAGTGTGTCTGGGTCGCAGAAAGGTTGTTTGCAGACGCTGACCTGGCCTTCTTCAAAGCAATGTACACCCATTATTGGCACAAAGACAGAAAAAGCTTTAATCAGGGAACACAATGCATCGCCACTCCACTCTACAATTATCTCTGGCATGACATCACTGAAGTCCCAGATGTCAGTGATTTGGAGCTAATAGTATGAGCGCGACAGGGCGTCTGGGTGGGAGCTATTTCTCAAACGATTCATTTGCTACAGTTCACTGTGGTGTCTATAAAAGCAGTAATTTCTGCTGTAGATGCACTACAACGTTTCCCAGCCATGTGGTGAATACGGCGGTCTTCTCTGTCAATGGTGACCCGTGCGTAGTTGGACCATAGTTTTCTTGAGGTAGTGTCTGTCAAAAATCCTGCTCAGTGGATGCATTCCTACCAAATCTTTCTGTGATATGGAGAAAAGAAAGTTCATCTTTTTTTAGCTCTATTATATTACCTCATTCAAGCTCAGCGAGCTG
>BMAO01020057.1:0-43487 GCA_019973975.1 Trichonephila clavata | reverse complement strand
AAAAAAACTTGAAATGAATTTATTACAGCATCATGAAAATTTTTGTATATAAGAGAGATATTTGGGAGAATAATCGGTTCGTTCAGTGAAATGGCTATTAACTCTTACTTTTACTACTAAAATCGTTTCTGTTCAGTTATGTTTCGAGGTTTTTAATTTTTAAAGAGCAATATTTGTGTTTTTACACATAGTTAAAAACCTTAGAAGCTTTTTTTGCTTTCATTAATTTTTTCCTATTGAGAAATTGCCGGGCTCAAAACATTCTTGTGTTACTAAAAGACAATATTTGGAAGAGGTGGAATACTACTGAAAATTATATGACTTAAAATCAGCCTTTTTTCAGCTGATACTACAATGAGACTTTATTGAGTTCAAGTATTCCGTATACAAGTATTACAAATATAACTGAATTTATCTATGATATTTCAAAATGTATTATAACACTATAGTAAAATAATTTCAAGTCATGTAATAAAAATCAAACTTTTTAAATTGCACCGACTTAAAACTGAGAAAAAATTAGATGTTATACGTACATACCTGGGGTTTCTAATTTCAGTTTGTATCATTATTATTTTTAAAGTGTTTCAAAACTTTTATGAAAGCATCATGATAAGATTAGGCTGAGTAATCTCTGTCATCGTATATATATAACAAATGCTATCAATTTTATGTAAAACATATTTTAAATATAAAAAAAAATATATGAGTATTGAAAACACTGGCGGAGCTGGTCCTGAGTGGACCCTGTATCATCCTTGAGGGCACTCTCTAAGGCAGGCATGTCAAACACGCGGCACGCGGGCCACATGCGGCCCGCCAATACCTAGGTTGCGGCCCGCGGAGACATTTTACAAAATTTTAACTGTCAATATATATTTAAGGGTTTTTTTTATTTTAAAATTTTTTTCTGGTAAACCTTTTTAAAAAATTTACAATATATTCACCTGCTATCTATTCTTGTTTTTTAAAAAATTCTATTTAATTATAAAAATAGCCTTTAAATGAAAATTATTTTCAATATTTTATTGAAATTTTTTCATTTAATTTCACTGTAATAAACAAATTCTTATTAAATTCTTAAATGCACTTTTGCATATTATTTGCTATATATCGCACTACGATTCATCGTGTGTGAAACTTTTTTTTTTCTCTTTGAAGTGTCCAATCAGTAAGAGGCGAATAGTATGGCGTCAAAGGCCATTGGAAGATTTATTTTTTTTAAACATTTAAAACCCCAAGATGACCAAGTCAAAGTGCAGTGTTTGCGCAATCGTTTGTGAATGAAAGTGTATTTTGGGGTTTTATTCATATTAAAATAAAAAGTTATTTAATAAAAATATAATGACACTTCAAGAACAGAGTAAGAAAAGATAAAACTGAAGATGAACATCATAACTTTCAAGAAAAATGGGAACTACAATATTTGTATGCCATAATAAGAATAAATATTAGGCCTGATATGTAAAAACTCTAATTCAGTCGCAAAGGAATATAATTTTAAAAGGCACTATGACAGAAATCAGAAAACAAACTCTGACCAACATGCTGGGAAACCTTTGACAAGACGAGTTGTCGGAACTGAAATCAATTTAAAAATGAAAAAAAAATTATTCACTAAATTTGTTGACGGAGTGAGTGAGCGAATGTTAACAACGAACTCTTCAACTGCTCGAGGGCGTTTGGCCACGAACCTCGTAATTTTGAACCATGGTTAAGTGATGAGGACGATATCTGAGCTGGCATCCCTTCTCCTGCCTTCCACACCACACCAACTGGTGGACGTCTTAACCTCGACATATTTAACGTGCATCGGCCCCCTCTGCATTGAGGATTTTCAGCGGTATTAGACCAGTTATTTTATGACTCGAGTCCGTTACCGCGGCCACCTAAATTTGTTGAAGACTATACAACTGCTATAAAAACTATATATTTTCCTTTTAATCGCAAGCGAGTCGAAACCATTTACTGAAGAAGAATATATTAGTGAGTGCTTAATTAAAGTGAAGGAATAACCGTATTTACTCGAATTTAAGCCGCACTTTTTTCCAATGTTAATGCTACAGAAATGGGGTGCGGCTTACAATCTAAGGGAAAGAAATTCGTTGGATGGGGTATTTAGAGAAATTATGAGTTCCCGTAATTAAAAATTGGTAATACTGATAAAATAACAGATAATTCACGTGTTATTAGTTCTCCTTTTAAATTTATTTTGATTGTGTAAAATTTGATATCGATAAACCATTTTACATTATTTTTCATTCTTCACAAGAACCTTTTGAGAATTTGGGGTGCGGCTTAGAACAGATGGCGGATTAGATTCGAAATATAAAAGCGGTATTATGTCCAGCACAAGTAAAAAAAATTTAAAGTGTAATTTTAAGTTGAAATTCTGTAACCAGCAGAGATGATGAAATAGTGGAGAATTATAGTCATGTATTATGCATAATACATGTTTTGATGCACTTTTAGAAATCTTGATGAAGTGTAAGTTATCCTTGTAAAAGTTGTTTCGTGTCTTACAACTGATAGAGCATTTACCATGACTAGTATTACTAAAGCAATTGCAAGATTAAAAGAAACAAGCAAACACCATGGTAATAGTACAATTTTGAACATTTTCATCGTATTATTACTTAGCAAGTATTGTACTTGGATATACTGGACATGTTTTAAATAGTCAGTATAATTGAAACTTTATTCGAGCTTGTAGATTTTGGCATCGTCGATTTGCTTCATTTCTAAAAGGTTTAGAATGGTAATTTATCGATCAACCATATTACATGAAAGTTCAATGGATTTTGACCAATAAGGGTTAAAACGATTTTTTAAATTGCTGGATGAAATCATTATTTTCTTGGAAACAAGAAAAAACAATTATGAAAGTGTAAAAGATGATTAAATAATGATGAAAGTTAATTGAAAGATGAACATTGGATAAAGCACTTGGCTTTCTCAGTTGATATTACTAGTCTACTTAACTTAAGCTTCAAGGCAAAATTTATTTGCTACGATGCTATTTGATAATATTAACGCTTTCGAACAAAAATTATTACTGACAAATTATTACAAATAGAAAGAGAAAACTTGTCTCAGTTCAAAGTTTTTTTAAAAAAAATCTATTGATTAAATCATTTAAATTAAAATTTACAGAATATTAAATTAAATTATTAGTAATGGAATTCGCGATCAAATATTATCTGATTTTAAAATTTTGAATTACAATTTCGTTTCTTAATTTCACCTCTATGTATCGATATTGTAATTGTTGATGAAAAGTTACAAATGGAATTAATTGAAATCTATTTTGATTCTTTGCCGAAGCAAAAAGTTTCGAAGTAATAAGTCTAGATATTTATATATCTTCATCTGTAGATCGGATTCTTAAAATGTTATCATTTATTACGCGTATAATGGCTATGTTCGGAAGCAATCATTTTCTTTAATGAAAAGTAAGGAAAATTCTCAGAACAGTCGAGATTAAATGAAAAACATTTATCATCATTTCTTAAAAATTATATCAACTCAATATGTTCAACCAAATTTTGATGAATTGCTTTGAGAAAAAAAAACGACGTCAAATATCTTCTAAGATTAACATTACATTCATTCTATTTCGTAAAATAACTTTTTTTTTTATAAAACACTAAATATTTATAGTTTAAAAAATAAATGAAATATTAAATGATTACGTATGAAAAAATATAATACACTGAGTTTTATAAATACATAATATAATCATCCTAAAAATCCTGTTTTATTAATTTTTTGAAAACATGTGGCCCTCAACTTAATGTAAAATAGCTTATGTGGCCCGTGATATCAAATGAGTTTGACATGCCTGCTCTAAGGCCACCCCTGCGATTTTTTGCTTACACGTTTGGGTGCCCGCCCTCAAAGCTTGGGGCCCCGTATCATTGATACGCGGTAACTATGCCCCTGATTGGAAATAGCATTAATTTTTAAAACAAGAAATGGAATGCTGTTAAAAAAGGACTGACAAAAAAGTGCTCTAGTTAATATTTTCTAAGAAAAATGACATTTTCTTTTTAAAGATACAAATCGAAACTTTATTTCCATAATAAGCATCCTTCTATGACAATTTCAAATACAATTTGTATCTAAGAGATATGAGCAGAAAGAAACTTATTAAAATTTCGCATATTTCTATCAAACAAAGAGAATTAGATCGATAAATAAATAAAGGTAACAAAGATAAATAAAACAAATATATCCCCTAAAACTCGAAAAAAAAATACTTTTTCTAAATTTCAAATAAAGATCTACCAAATTCTTCGTCGAAAAATTAAAACCCCCACCCATATTTCGTTTCCCTTCTCAATCTTATGGGCATTGTTTATGATACCTAAGACAATGTAGACGTATTTGTCAAGAGACAATTTGAACGTTTTCTTCCTAAAAATCCGGAGCCTTATAGCGATGATTTTATAGAAAAGTTGAAATGAATTACATGATTTCTAAACTACAATACCAATTTCCTCAAAAAGGGATAAATGTCATCCGAAACTAGGAAACAGTAAAATTCTACAATAGAATTACCTCAAAAATGTTATACTCAAAGGCCTACCCTGAAATACAATAATTCATGTGACAAAATATCAAGTGCATTACACTCAATTATTTTCCATATGAATGGGCAAAACTCACATAATAATTATACCCAAATTAAGCAAATATATCCTATGTTTTCCGACAAATCTAGACTGATTAGCCTCATCATTTCTGCAGAAAAATGTATTTTTGATTAGATTCCAGAACTATATATACTTAGAAGTGCAATGCACATTTTGATACCTATCCACTAGCACGGCTTTCAAAAAAAAAATGTCTCCGCACCCAATTTTGTGCGGCAGTGACAGAACCTTATTAAAACGTTGAAACCTATTTGTAGAAAACTCTTTCCCATTCTTTCCTCACGCCCCCCCCCCTTTCGTTTGCTGACACGTTTTTCCTCTCTTAGATCTGGTTCTTCAAAGAGCGCATGCGCTCTCATACCGACTACATCTGTCAATCATTTCTAAACCACACCCCGTTCCTATAGTAACGATAGGTTTCCAGAAAACAAAAGTTATCTTTATGACGTCATCCGAGTTGCAAACAACGCCATCTGTTGCATAAAGCAGATTTGTGAAATTTCGAAAACGCTCCGCGACTGTTTCTGGGATGGGGGACCTTTTTCCTGGAAGCTCATATCAAGTAGGTGTCTGATACTTTCGATATCTTGTTTCACTAACAACTGGTTCTTTCTTGAAAATATACCGATTTCCAGTCTAGAATTCACTTTACTTTATAAATTCTCTAAATTTTTCTTTATAAAAATATAATGAAAATAAATGCAGTAAAATATTTTTGATTCAAGTGATACTACAGAAAACTAGCTTTCAGAAACAGAACGTTTGCTTTCATAATAAATTAGGAAACAAAAGTTGATTGTAAATTAATGTTTACAACATGTGTACATGATAGAAAGGCTGGTTAATATGAAATTTTTTGTCTTAATTTTGTAGAATTATTCTTTGTTGAAAATTTCATTTACCTTTTTGTACAACGTTTGTGATGTGATTTATATTTGCACAATTTATCATATTCTGAATTTAACTCTGTATATGTCTTATATCCTACAAAGATTTAAAAATTCAAATTTATCATAACCAGATTATTCACTGAACATTTGGTTACTGAAATACACACATTTGTGTTAAAATTATTCTTACTTTTTGAGAAATGTATTACTCTGGAATACCCTACTCATATCGTAAAGCATTTGAAATTTACTTCAGATCACAAAAAAAAAGTGGGGGGGGGGGAGTTTTTTTTTCTTCATTTTTGAGAATTTTTTATTTTATGTACACGATATTTTATTTTTTCATAGCTGTAGAGTATCATTGGAAAAAAAATCAACTGATATACAATAGTTCTTCGAACATTCTACAATTTTAATATCTTAAATATAAGCCAATATAAAACAAAAAAGAAAAAACTACAAAAAATTGTTAATGAGCTTTATGTATGTTATGGAACAGTACGTGATGTACATTAACTTTTACGAAAAAAAAATTCATGTCAAGCATTATATCTGCACAATATTATTTTTTAAAAAAAAAGAGTTAAATAACAGTTCTTAAAAAATGATACTATCTTTTGTAAGGTATGCATACGATGTAACTTTTCAAACATACAAAGATCAAAAAATATTCTTACATAAGTATTATTGCAAAAATTTTCATTAAATTTGTAAATTTTTTATGCAGTAACCTACAAACATTGCCAAACAATTCAACCAAATGACAAAGAAATTGTAAAATTAAAATTTTAGATATTCCTCTAACAATTAAACTGAAGGGAATTTTAATGAATTGTAATCAGAATTTGTTTTAAATATTCACAGTAATCAGGTTGTTTTGTAATTATTAAAAATTTCTATGTAAACATTAATTTACAGGCAGAAAATTTGCAAGTTTATAGAAGAGAGTAGCTGAGTACCTGTAACACAATATATATTTTGTAGAGTTTAAATAACATTTGTATTGAGTTATGAAATAAAAAACAGTACGCGTCAGCACCATAGCTTAGAACAGAGGATCTCAAACTTGTCATGTTTTTCGATCTGGGTCCTTGCTTACTTAATATTGAATTTTTGCAAATTCATGAACTTCAAATGTGTTTTGGATAGTTGGTATACTGTGGTAGCTGCTGCTATTTTAAAAACACTCTTACTTTTCTATCTGTAGTGAAGTGTTGTATGAAAAACTAAAAAATACATGTTAATTTTAAACATTTATTAGATAAAAGTTAAAATTTAGTACCTGTTATATAGAATAAGAGAGTAAAAACAAAGGCTTTTATGACGCTTTAGTTACAAATTGTTAATAACTATAATAAATTTAGTTAGGTTTTACCTTAAACCTCCTCGGTTAGTAACGTCCAGTCTAACAAATTAAGAAAAACTTTTATCTTTCTTAACAAAATAATTCAAAAAGCACCTTTTTATTTATCTCTATAAATCCCAGATAAATCTTACCTTTAATTGGGCAGAATTTGATATATCTATTTCTGATGTACAATTTCAATTTCCAAATAATAAAAAAAATTCTAATAATTATAGCTTTTTCATTAAATGTTTATAATTATGATGTACCTGAGATGTGTGTGTTTTCAATATTTCAATTGCTTATAACAAATGCCTTTCAGTAATTTGTATTAATATTGGTTTAATTTACTTAAATATTTTTAATCAGCAGAAAGAAGAAAAAATTTCACACTAAATTCAGAAAAATAATTTTTCTGAAAAAAAATATTGTTTCTAAGTTTTCAGTTAAATTAGCTTCTTTACCTGAATTTTTATTTAGTTGCAAATGACATAAATGGGCTTTCGACTTTCAAATAGTATATTGAAAGAAAGTCATACCATACATTTTGTAAATGAAATGAAAATTAATTTTTTTTTTATTTAGTGCAATAAATATTTTTTTAGAAACATGTTCTCAAAAAAATTAACGGATACTAAAAATGTTAATGAGAAGGACATTGATGGATTAAATTTTTTTGAAAAAATAAAATCTTTGCTATGTTTTACCAAAGAGGATATGTCACCTATTGATGTTTTGAATTATATTTATGAAAACAATCTTATCGGTACATTTCCAAATATTGCAATAGATTTACGGATTTCTTTAACCCTGCCAGTTTCGGTGGCTTCTGGAGAACGAAGTTTTTCAAAGCTTAAAATTAAAAAAAAACTACATGCGATCTGCTATGGCGCAGGAGAGATTATCGGACATGTCAATTATATCCATAGAGAGCGAAATTTTGGAGGAAATTATGGATTTATAAAGGAATTGATAGGAGCATTTGTAGCTGCTAAAGCTAGGAGAATCAATATTTGAATATATTTTCTAATTTTTATATTTTACTTTAAAAATTTTATATCATTTTTGCTTTGTTTTGTTTTTTAAAATTTATGTAATAATAAAAAAAAAAGAAATAATAAGACAAACGTGTTTTAATATTATAATTTTAAAGCTTTTCAGTTCGAAAGTCAAATTTCGAATACTATAAATGAGTATTTCACATTTTATTTGCAGCACTTTATAAGAGCGCAACAGAACCCCATAAAGGGGCGCCGAATTTCAACTTGAACAAGGGCGCTTAATACCCACGCGGCGGCCCTGCAAGTGGCCCACCTAACTTTTAATCATATAGTGGCACTCTTCCCAAAAAGGTTGGTCACCCCTGCCTTAGACATATGGTTCTGCCTCTCCGTCTTCAAGAAAAAACAGATACCATCTCTTTACCATTGTCCAAGATTCCGCGAAGTCTGAGTAAAGAACATTCTCTCCCCTTCCCCCCTCGTTTCCTGTGGGACGGGGGGGGGATACAGTGTTTATGAGCAAAATGACAAGCCGAAAAGGCTTTACGAGCTGAAGGTTCTCTTTGGATGTTTACATTAAGAGTGTCGAAATTTACAATGCTTTCCAGCGTTTTATATTTCTTTGGGAAAGTTTAAAATCTTTGTATTAACAACCCATATAGGAAACCGGCTTTGCGAAAACGGAAAATTAAATTTTTAATTTTTAAAACATTTTTTTGGTTATTTTTCAGTTAAAGTAAAATTTTAATTTTTTTTCGTACTTTAATTGTTGATTGTATATTAATTTTATTTTCATATTTTGAAGAAAAATAATTTAAACTTGGATCCTTAATGGGTTAATGATAGTTCAAATGGTTAGTTTGAATTTGGTATCAAAGCTATTAGAGAGAAGTGTTATCTCAGGTGTCGTTCTTGTCATCAACCTGTGGTTAAAAATTAAGTCTTTGCGTTGCTTCTAAATGTGATAAATATAACCTTTCAATCAATTATTAAAAATGCAACCTATGTATCGATTGAGTAAGATTAATAAGATTTAATAACGTTTTAGGGGAATCTTGTTCTGAAGCCTTAAACTTTTGTTGGGTTATCTTGGTCCCTCTTAGGTAAGAAAAAAAATAACAGCATCCTCATTTCAATTTACAAATAGAAGAAAAACATAAATATAAATATATATATATTTGTTTTCTTATAACTTAGGCCAATCTTACCACTATGTGTTAATAAACATATTACACATTCTATCAAGTAGATCAAGATTGCACCTTTTTTTTTTTTTTTTTTTTGCATGGCTTTATCAGGAATTCCATGATTTGAATACAACACTATAGTATTTATTGATTTGAAATGTTCACTTTTATGAGAACGAAAAGTAGAGTTTTAATTCTTTTATACATATATATAAGCATAAAAGAATATATATATATAATAATGGGAAGTAGTGTACACAGATTATTTTTATTACGGGGGTTATATTTTTAAAAAAAAAACATAGACGAAAACACCAAGACTCTCTTCATGCTAAAATTAAAAATTTATTCGTCTTTGGGTGGGGTTTGCATCCCATCCTTCTGTACTCCTCTTATAATGGAATTTGTGATTAGAAGTATGATCAGGTTGTCTGATTATTCAAATATAAAAAAGGAATAAAAATCTGTAACTCTCTCTCCCTCTTCCATGTTTTTATTTTTCTTCCATTAAACAAAATAGAACTACTCCACACACACACACACACATTTATAAATCAACAATAATCATTTACCATATGCTACAGAAGAACGCATTAAAAATGTATGGAAAAAAAAGTATCAGTATATGATTTTTATGCAACTGCCAGGAATCACTTTATTCATAGTATTTTACTAAAGATAGAAAATAAAAATTTAAGCATAGGCTTTATTTATAGTTTAGTTTATAATAGCTAAAAATTTTGTAGTAAATTTAATTCTAAAAATAAAAAGGAAATAGATTATTGGACAAATCAGTTTAAAATGTCAATAAATATGTCTTTCACACATAAAAAAAATCACCTGATTACATAACAGAAATTAAGATAATATTTTCACATTTTAAAATAACACTTACATGAACAGATTTAATTAAAGTACTTTCATCTACAAAATGTGCTTTAATATACCAATATATATTATAAAAAACATCAATTTTCTCTGCTTGTAATTAACCTTTTTATATCTTACATAAGGATAAAAGTCGAAATACGTAATTCATTTTCAAAGTATTATTAATCACAGTAAAAGGGTTATTAAAAAATTATATAACAATCTTTTTTTATTTGTAATTAAGTTTCTTATTTACTAAGCTCAAATATATATTTCTTCTGCAAAATTAAATTCACTAAAAATTTTGATTTAGGTGAATGAAAAAAAAACAGATTTTTATTTTTTACAGTGAAAATTAGATACGTAAGGGAATTTCACTATTATACTCAAGACATGGAAGAAAAAACTGCCTGAAAAACTATCTCCCAAATGGAGAAAAATCTCTTGTTTCAATGAACCACTTGGGCATAGAAAATGCTATAACGCCAAACCAGGCAATCCAGAATAATGACGTCATTGCACATCTACCAATGACAAGCAACCTCTTTTCCTTTGACCGTGCCGAAAAGGAACACCCAAGTCGTGAGTAACTCAAAAAGTTCTCTCTATTTAACGTCATGCGCAAATGCTCAGTTCAGTTCAGTTCAGTACAGTGATAACACTGTAAAATTAAAGGCTTGGCTATCGCCTTATGCTCCAACAGAATTTGATGAATATAGTAAATTTAGAATCTATTGGTTGATATCAAGAATTCTTCCACTTTTTGGACATGCTCTTTTGTTTTACAATTCGCTATTGTTGAATAGGACCATTCTCGTGGTTGGAAATAAAAATTTTCGTTGCATTTTGTATTTGCTACAGGTTAAAATGAAATGTTCACTTGTTTTCGGCACTTGACATTCCGAACACATTGGAGAATCTACTTGTTTAAAAAGCAAATAAATATCATTCAATGGTAGATTTTTTGCTCGCATCTTATTAATCAAGATCTCTGAATTTCTATCGTTTGCTGCCTGTCTATTCCCCGTTTCAAGATGTGAAATATAATTATAATTTTTATGTCTTCTGCTCCCTATCCATTCTTCTCCGTTTTTATTTTTATGATGTTTTTTGAATATGTATGAAGATCTTCGACTGAAATCCAAGGAATAATACTCCAAGGATCTGGAGAGGTTTTGGCTAGTTTATCAACTTTTTCATTGATCTCTATTCCCTTATGTGCCGGTACCCAAATGAATGTGATGGCTTGAACTATTTTGGGACTCTCTTGCAAAGTTGAACTTAAACGTAAAATTATCGTATTGGATTTTAAGACTGATAAACTGTCCGTCAGGATATAACATAGTTTTCTGCTTCTGTAATCCAATTTTGTAATGCAGTCCATATGGCTATTGCTTCATCTGTGAAAATTCAACTCATCTCTTTTAGTAGGAAATTTTATCGGACATTTTTTTAACGCTAATGTTCTCTGGAAATATTACCAGTGTAGTTTCAGCATTAGTTTTAACGATTTCTCGAATTCCCTTTGAAAAAATCGTTTTAATCAAAATCAAATTTAAAAAACTTTATGTATTTGTCAACTAAGTCAAACTTCAAGTTTTTTTTCCAAAGCAATGAATTATTATTATTTAAATACGAAGGTAAATTACATTATTTTTACAAATACAAGACATTAATATCAAATTACTCGTAGTTTTAATTTTTTTGAAAAGTAATTATTTGTCTAATCCAGAAATTTCATATATCTTCTTCTAAATCTATTTGTTTTATCTCTAATTCTTAATTTCTAAAGGATATAATCTCCTAGGTTCTTATTTTTTAAAGGATATAATCACTCATATTTTTCGAAATATTCAAATACTTTACTGAATTTTCCTCTATTATATTTATTCAGAGCTGATTTATTATTCTCAATAAAGCTTATTTTATACTGAGTTTTTTTTCCCTCCCCGATGTAATAGTTGAAAGATAGGAAGAGAATATATATACTTGTAGTACGGTATTTTATTTCACACATATTTCATTACTTTTCTCCTTTTTTCGTTTATAGTTTTTCGAAAAAATAGTAATTTACAAAAAATTGTTGATATTGCGTAAGTAAGTGAATAGTATAAAAAAATTCATTTCTGCTAAAAGTAAATCCTAAATTATTCACATAAAAAATCAAGAATTCTTAACAAACGAAACATCACGACTCTTAGAAGACTGGATATATTGAAAGGGATGACTGTGTAAAATGATTTCTTATCTGCACCACTTGATTGATTAAAAAAATTGATTCAATTAAGAGTTCATTAGGAATATCAATATATTTATCTTAAATAAACATTCAAAATTTTAGCATTTTTTATGAAACAAATTAACACAAATTAAAAAAAAAAATCTAGAATTTGCTAATGCCTTTTTGAAATTTTTTTATTCCTTACAATCCTACATGATTTTTTTTTTATTATTGTATCAACTTAAGAAAAATTTTATAAAAGCTCTTGAATCATTTAGTAAAACACTTTTACATACATATGTGTGTATAAGATTTTAAGTGCATATTTTATTTCTAAACAAAATATAAGATGAAAACATTCTTTTTAATGAAAATGAGTTATTTCCATTTTGTACAGTTTATAATTCAATATTTGAACCCTATACAACTACAATTATACCCAAAATTATAATTGGCATAGTTTAAATATTCATGTAAAAATTAAAATAGAATTTGCATTCAGGCAATGATGAGGTGTCAAAATTGATGTTTTCCTTAATTCATTATTTTCTAATAAAAGTTAATAAACATTTAAAAACTTGCAAATCTCAAAAAATCAGAAAATAATCTTAAGAATATTTTATTATTACTAAAATTTGAACATTATATCAACTGCGAAATTTCAGAGTGTGAAAATGGTTATGCTTAACTTTGTGTTAATGTGTGTTAACTTTTCTCCTTGGAAAACAAGAATGAATGTTTTAATCAACACGATTTAAATTTTTTCAGAAATTATTCCCAAATTTTTTAAAAGAATGACAGTATTAAATTTAGATTTGTTTACAGACCATAGCCAATGAAAATATGATTCATATGATTAATTAATTCAGAACTTAAAATAAAAATAAGTAGTAAAAAAAATGGGGATTTTTTTAAACAAGATTTTTTTTAAAAAGGAAAATTATTTTATTGGATAATTTTTTTACTGTAAAATATCATATATAACGTACCCCATTCAATTTTGTCATATGTATTATCTAAGTACTAAAATACCAAAGAATTTCGAGAGCAATTTATAAAAGTTGTTATGCTTAATATTGTACCAATCAAAAATTTTTTTCTCTTGATTATTACTACTTAGAAATATCAGCAACATTTTGAATTTTACTTAAAGAAAAAACAGATACTTCTACTTAATTTCTTAATATTAATATATTCATAAGAAAATTTTCTGCTATTTAAAATTTTTAAGAGGACACTTTCTTTCTAAGCTCCATAATAATCAAATTTATATTATTTGAAGACTCCTACATTTCTCTTTGCATATTCTAAAAAAAAAAAAAAAATTAGTGTTCATCTTTAAATTCGACACTTTTTTTTTACTAAATTCTGCGGGTTTTTGTTGTTGTTGTTGTTTTGCAGAGTTTCATGATGAAATTATTTATTCCAGTATCTTGAAGAAAAAAGTTTAAAACTCATTTATATATTAAGTCATCAAATACTTTTTTCTGCTAAACATAATTTTATTACAAAGATTTTTTAGCAAACTTAGTATAAAGTGTTTTAAATACTTTAAAATTATTTATTTATTTTACTGTGGCTTTTTTACTAGTGGATACAAAATACTATGTTTAATTAAATGTTTTGAAATTCTAAATCGTTTGTATTTTTTACGTATGCTTTGTTTTTAAGGTATCCGTACACCTTCAAAACATCATTTTCGCCGAAATTTTCGATTTTTAAATTTTGATTTTATTTTAAAATTTGAACTTTTTTCTTTAAAATGTTGCTAAATTTTGTTTTTATCTAATTTAGAACTTAAGTTATGGGGATTTGAATTTTACTCGGTAGCTACTTTTTGAAACCGGAAGTACAAGTCTACATTCCGGAAGTTGAAAAAAATGTCTGTTTACATTTTTATTTTACAAAATATCGCTTAAATATGCAATAGTAGAAAATTTATGCACTTTAAAATATGAATTTGAGTTTTCAGAATCTTCAAAAATATAATTGGCAACAGGTTTTTACTAATATTTTTATCCAGAATCTGGCACGAAAGGAGAGTGTGTTATTGTTTGTTTACATTTGCTTACGATTGCTCAGTACTTTAGAATTATCTGTTAAATCCTTTTTTATTGCTGAAAATTTAAATTTTTTTCATTTAAAATGGGAAATTTAAAACGCAGAATTAGTGCAAAGAGAAAACGACAATTTCGTGGTAATGGATCTACTAATAAAGATTCCAAAAATTGTAGCTCAACATCCACCAACGCCAGTTCTTCAAAGATTAAAATGCCTGCTGTTTTTGATGAAGAAATGGCAGAGTATGAGCATAAAACACTTACTGAAAATAGAATTATAGATATTGATGTCCTCTTAAATGTTTTTTGCAACTTTTTTGCCCAAGATGTTTCGAAGAAGGCTTATTGCTTTCTGAGGATTCAAGATACGGTTTGTACTCAAATTTTGTTATAAGGTGTAAACATTGTAACTTTTACTCAGGGTTTCTAGTTCAAAGAAAACTTTAAACTGTCCTGAAGTAATTACAAGATTTGTTTATGGTATGAGACAAATTGGTAAAGGTTTTTCTGCTGGGTTTAAATTATGTGGTACGTTAAATTTACCCAGGCTCAGTAAAACTGCGTACACTAATCATGAGAACAAACTCATGTCTGTGATTTCAGAAGTTAGTGAACTATCAATGCAAAAAGCAGCTTCTGAACTATTAGTGCTACATCCTTCTAACAATAAAATAGTTGAATGTGGTGTTTCAGTTGAGGAACATGGCAGCGTAGGGGTTACACTTCCATGGATGGGTGTGTCGCAGCTTTGGTCAGTTGACACTGGTAAAGTAGTGGACATTGAAATAATGTCGTCATATTGCCCCATGTGCAGAAAGATTTCTAAAATGCCTAAAAGCATTGAATTGGAAACTTTTGCAGCAGATCACGTATGCCATAGCAATTTTCAAGGTTCTGCGTTAAAAATGGAAGCTGTTGGTGCAACTAGAATCTTCCAACGTTCTATTGTGAAGCGAGGCCTTAAATATGCACAATATTATGGTGACGGGGTTTCTCTAAGGGCTTTATCAGTGTCAAAGATACTTATGGTAAAAATAGTGTCAGAAGATATGAATGCATCGGTCATGTTCAAAAGAGAGTAGATGCGAGATTGCGCAAACTAAAGTCGAAAAATAAAAATCTGTCTGGTAAAGGCAAACTCACCGACTCTTTTATTGACCGATTGCAAAACTATTATGGGATTGCTGTTCCTCTCCGGTCTTCAACAAAATGTTATTGTGGCCCTGTTTCATTGCTCATCAAGTGCCAAGAAACCCATGCATGGACAGTGTCCCATCGGAAAAGATAGTTGGTGCTACTACCAGCGAGCACTATCTTGTGGCCAAAAGCCAAAAGAAAAATATAAAGGTTTATCTAATGAAGTGTTTAACATGATTAAGTCTACATATTTAGAATTATGTACCAAAGAACTACTAACTAAATGTCTGCATGGCAAAACTCAAATGAGTGTTTTAATGACATTATATGGCAGAGAGTACCGAAAGAAGTTTTCGTGTGCCTCAAAACTTTAAATTCTGTTGCATTGGATGCTGTTACACAACTTAATGATGGGTACAAGGGTTGTGTTGACATTTAAAAAAAAACTAACATCTTGACGTTAATAGAATTAACGATGCAGAACGTCATTCAACACCAAATGTAAAGCAGTGTAGAAAATTTTTAAAAGCAACCAGGAAAAAAAAAATCAAAGTTATAGAGAGAAAGAGGGTGTTATTTATAAATCAGGGGCATTTTAAGCATATCTAATTGTGTTTAATATTAAAAATTGCAGTTTAAAGTTTATTTCTGATTTATCTCAAAATGCATTTTTTTAACGTATTGGCATCTGACAACGTAAATATCAGAAAAAGTTGTGAACCAAATTAGTTTAAATTTTACAAGTACATTTATTTTATAGATTTAAAGAACCCCTACCATTTCTATGATTATAGAAATGATATGTTTTTAGTAACTAAGATGTATATCATGTCTCGTAATAATTTTTTAGTGATTTTTCAATGTTCTTTTACTCGAACCTTGATAAAAATTGTAATAATGTGATTATCATTAGGAAAATAGTACCAGCCCTAAAAATTGTTATGATGATCAACATCAAATTTACAGAAAAGTGATATTTTTGTTTTTCATTTGAGTTATGTGCGTTATTCTAACAATGAATTTAATTACATTTTTCACTATGTTTTTCTCTCTAATTTTTTTTTTTTTTTGTGTGCTATAAGTAAAATATTAAATTTATTTTTCATAGTTCTAAGTTATGTTTCATCAGTAAAAAATATTTTAATAGCAAATATTACAGTTTTAAAAAAAAAAATTTCGAAGGTGTACAGATACCTTAACTTCTATTTCGAAATGTTGGGTTAGTGTAAAAATGTAGTTCAAAGCACCCCACGCTTTTGCCCCAATGACATTAATTTCCTCGTTCATCATTTTATTCTTATATTAAGAATTATTATTATTATTTTTTTACTTTTTAGTTCGAATCAGTATAAAAGCGTGTTCTTTAGTTTTTTAAAACTATAATTTATTTTTCATTTTTTAGTTCGATCTACAATAAAAGAGTGTTTTTTCGTTTTTTAAACTATCATTTATTCATTGTTGAATTTATGAACTGAATAATTAGGGGAGAACTGATTAATCAGTCGACATGATTCACTCTAATTGTTTTATTGTCACAAAATATCAAGCAAGCACAATAATAATCCAATTAAGATTGTTGGTCAAAATTAAGAGCGTGAAGGTGAGACCAGTTAGGCTGGGGATAATATTTACGAACCCTCAACTGATTTCTACGATAACTTATACTGCCTCGATTTCAACTCAGCCTCGCACTACAAGCTATTTTCTAACTTCTATTTAAATAATGCTTACAATTCCGGTACTCTCGTAAAGTCGAAGTCCTACTGTTGAGGCCTATAACGCTTATGCTCCACGGGATCAAATCCGATCCCCACAGGGAAATCTTCAATATACGCTTTTATAAACTTAGTTCCGCACTACAATAACTCACGATCCTCCACTCACTAACTCTCAAAACTCGCGAGAATACCGAATTTATATAATAAACTTAATTTGCATAATCACGTTTTCTTACCTTCGGTGAAAGTTGGTTGAGAGAAATATTTTCCTAAAAGAATCTCCGAGGAGTTAGTGGAAGGAACCGTATAGATCCGTCACAAATTTAAATCACATTTTTCTTTTTAGACAAATCATTATTCATAAAAAAGATAATTACATATTTTTGAAAAATGTTAAACAGTTTTATCTCAAACCATGAACTGTGATAACAATAGTATCACATGTATATCCAACTATTCAAAAAGGAAATTTTTTAAATGAAAGAATGGCAAATAAAATAAATATAACAAAAGGGATTATTTCGTCATTCCTCTGTACGCCAAGTACGCATTCCTCGAATTCTGAATTACATCGTTGATAAAAGAGTCGTGCAACAATAGACCTGACATATTCTATGTTGCACTTGTGAATGAAAATTCAAGTCACATGCAGTTATTGATTTTAGTAACAATATATATAATAACAATATGATATTAATGTCATTAGATAACAATATAAGAGATTAACTTCTATATAATATAGTTATTTTTGTTTCACAGAAAATTACAAGCGCCTATTTTATCTTATTCATTTCAAACTAACATTGTTTAATTTTTATGCATGTTTGGCAACAGGATAACAGTTTTATTTTATGTACTAACCCAGAAAACAGGCTACATAATACATGTACACAGTGCGGCAAATAAGTTTTAAGACTGTGTCCAAAAAGAAATAGAAACAAGAAATTAATTCCTGTTTTGGTTTTTTATTCAAAATTTCACCCTCCGGCATCAATGCACTTGTTTATAGCGATTTATTAAGGAATCGAACGTCTGTTGTAAATTACTTTGTGGAATGACGTGCAAAGCATGCGTCGAAGCTACTTGTAAGGTCGAAATATCCTCAAAATAACACCTTTTTAATCTCATTTTAAGTTTTGGGTCACAGAGTGCTAAATTTGGTGAATGAGGTGGATGGTTCAACACTCAGACATCATTTCTTTGCGAAAAATCGACGAACAGCAAGGGAGGTGTGACTGAGTGTATTGTCGTGTAACAAACACCAACTGCCGATATCCTGGAAGAATGTGACGAATTCTGGTCACATCAAACGCTTTAAAACAGCTAATTAGTTCTGACTTGTGATTGTTTGTCTAGTTTGAACAAATTCTTCGTGGATAATACCCTAGCATAGAAGAATGTAATAAGAATCATTTTGATTTCGGATGGAATTTTCCTTGTATTTTGGCTTGCGGTGAATTTTCTGACTTCCATTCCACACTTTGTCGCTTTGTTTCAGTGTCATATTGGAAACACCAAGTTTCATCACCTATAACAATGGACTTCAAGAAGTTTGGATTGTTTTCTTCGGCAGAAATGATGTCTCTGCAATGTGCACTTCTCGTTGCTTTTTGTTCAGGGTATATAGTGTGCGGAACAAATTTACCGGAAACTTTTGTTTTGTCCAAATCTTCATGCAGGATGGTTCGAATTGTTTCTTTGTTGATGTTTAACGTGTCTGCAATCATTCTCAATAACGCACAACGATCGTTAACCACAAAATTTCGTACTTCATCAATAATTTTAGGGGATCTTGATGAAATTGGTCTTCCCCTACACTGATCATCTTCTATCGTATCTCTTCCATCCAAAAACCGTTTATACCACACAAAAATGCTTGATCCACTTAAACAACAGTCATGTAAACTTGTTTCATGAGTCTATGCCGTTTTGCAAATTTGGCGCGTAAGCCGTAGTCTGTCGGTTTTAGAGCTTGTAGCAACTGCAGACGATGAGGATGTAGTTCTAAGCACTTACGTAATACTTTCCAAACAGTCGTCACTGGTATTGCTAATTCACGACTAGCGTACCGAACTGATTCCTGATGAACTCACATTCCTTACCGAATACTGCTTATTTTACTTTAAAAAATTCAAGTAACTCTAAAATAAATGCTTAAAAATAATTTAGCTACCTTTAATCATTGGTATAATATTTACTAAGAATATTAATAATTGATCAATACATGTAATTGCAGCCTTAAAAGAAAAATCGCTGTTTTATGAGCAATTAAAACGAATGATGTTTACATATTGTTAGAGAATAATAGATTAAATAGATTGTTTTACGACCCTTTTATAATCTGTTATTATTAAAATGTATTAAATTTTGCAGATATTTACGCAATGAACTATTTAATTATTTTTGTGATGATAATCATCTCACTTTAGTATAAAATTTATCCCGAAATGCTATTCTTGTACTACATATGTTTTAACGAGAGAGAGAGAAAAATACATCTATTCAAAACTTTTTATTTTATCAAATTAAAATTGATCAATTTTATCAAAGTCCAAATCCTAATTATAAAAACTCGAAAAACGTACCGTAACTGAATGCACTTATTTTTTTCCCAACATTTTTGAAACAATTAATTTTAAAAAATCACAAACAAAATAGCAGTTTATTAGAAGGCAATAACAAACAGGTAAAAATAGTGAAAGGAGATTCTAAATATCACCATTTTGAAAACGAAAACAATAATAATAATTGTAAAACTGTTTAATTATGCTCATTCCAAAACCATTATGCCAATTAAAGTGCTTTCTGCGAGACATCTTAAAAAAAAACAGATAAAGCGGCAGCTATGTAACAATAATAATTTGATTCATTTCAGGATTACATACCGCATAACAATTGAGAAAACAAGAAATTTTTTTTTTTTTTTCTCAGGAAAAAAGGCAAAATTTTATTTTCACAGGTTAATACAATTTAAGAACGAAAGAAAATGCAAATAAGTCTAATTTAGAATGGAGAATGACTGTATTATAATTAAAAAAGTAAAATGATAAAATATGTTATCTAAAGAATATTTAATACTGAGAGAGAGAGAGAGAGTAAGGAGTTGATGAAATTCGATTGTATGAAAATAGCGTTTGTGCGTAATCGAAATATAAATCGAGAGAGAAAAGAAATGATGGATTCTGATGTTCAAAGAATGGGGATTTATTTACACACTGTGCAAAAATAAAACGTGAGCAGATGATGATTTCTGCTATCAAATTTAATGAACAGTATTACAGAAAATTACCGTATTTTCACATAAAATAATAATAAAAAAAAACTGAAATGTAATATGAAAAGAAATAACGCGTGTGTTTCTTGAAGAGAAACGACCTTTTACACAAAGAAAATATTAATAAAAGAAATTATGTTACACACAGTCAGTCAAAAAAGTATTGGGCCACACTACCAGTTCATAGATTTTTATAGTAATATTTTACTTAAACATATATGTTATTTTGGTAAATACAAATAATAGTTTGAACAAAACTCTCTCATACATTAATGCAATTACGGTTAAAATTGAAAATAAAATAAATCGAGTTAAAAAAACGTGCTCGGAAAAGTATTGGGTCACTTCCCAATAAATTAAGAAAAACAATTCAAACTTAGAAGATAATATCTTGTTGGGCCGCCTTTCTTTTTATGACCTCTGGAAGTCTATTTGGCATGCATTGGCTCAATTTTTTTTCCAAAACGATCTATCGATTTTGGCCCACTTTTCGCCCAAAGATTTTCTTAAATCCTGCTTGTTAGAAATGTGATTCTCACATAGTTTTTGCTGCAAACAATCTCACACATGTTCAATGGGATTAAGGTCTGGACTTTGAGCAGGAGTCTTAATCACACTAGGACAGTGGTAGAGGACCCATAACTTCCAAATATCTGCAGTATGTTTCGGGTCATTATCTTGGTACAATTTAAAATGTCCCGAGATTCCCAGCTTGCTCGCACTTTTCTTTAAATTTCTCTTGAGAATGTCAAGATAGACATATTTATTCATTATACCATCAATAAAATGTAAGTTCCCGACACCAGAGCTTGCCATGCAGCCCCAGACAATTTGGTTACCCACTCCATATTTGACACTAGGCCGTAAATTTTTGACATGCATTACTGTATTTGATTTCCGCCAAACTTTTTGCTTGCCATCCAATCCGAAAATGTTATATTTGCTTTCATCAACAAAAATTACATTTTCCTAATACTCCGTTGGCTACCTTACATACATTTTTCATATGCCAACCTAGCTTGTCTATTTTTTTGCTGATGCAGGCCTTTCTTTGAAGTACTCTGCCATGATACTTATGTTTTCTTAAAACATTTCTGACAGTTTCAAGATTTACTGATTTTTACTGAACTAGTTCTTGAACTAATGTGTACTTGTCTCACAATCCACCTCTCTTCACGTTCATTAAATATTCTTGGATGCCCTGATCTTTACTTGTTTTCAATACTATTTGTTTTCTTGAACCTGTCAATGATGTTAAAAACAGCAGGCTTACTCAATTCCAAGATTTTTTCTATACAGCGAATTGATTTCCCCTCTTTCCAATGACTTATTATGAGATATCACTCACCAACCAATATATCTTTGTTTCTCGCCATTTTTTCTATAAATAACTTTATTTGTTGAAACGTTTATGTTTAAACTTCTAATCTAAGAAAATGGCGTGAAATTAAATTCTATTGATGCGCTGTATATTTGTTAAATTTCTCATTTCAAAAGTGTCCCAATACTTTTTTGAGTCCAGTGTTCCTTTGAATTATATTTGAAAATGTAGATCAAATTATAATTCTATAATATTAATAAAAAAAATTTTCCGTATATACTGTACACAAAATATTAAAATATTTCTTAATTCATTTTGTTTTTGTTTTAATGTGATAAATATTTTTATAAATGCCTTTACAGTTATACATGCCAAGTGTCCCAATACTTTTTTGAGTGACTGTATATCAAGTTTAGAAAAATAATTTGTTAAAGCTCCTCTCAGAAAGAGATGTAAAATTGTGTGTGTGTGTGTGTGTGTGTGCATTACATATTCTCATATTAAAAGAAAATCATAAATGAGCTTTTTGAGCTCTTCTATTCATTTTCTCTTCCAGTTATATTTTTTTATCTTCTTATAAGATGATTTAAATGAATGATTATAAGAAAGGTGTTTAATATTCTTAATTGAAAATTAAGTTTTTACGTAAAATGTGAGTGTTTTAAGAAGTCAATTTTTCAATTCAATTTAAATTAATACCCTCAGTTTTAAAAAATGTATATTAATAAATATATCATATATATCTCATAAAATTTAAATCTTTTCTTCATTTTGTGATACACATTTAATGTAAAATAAGTTTTAAGTACCATTTAAAAAAAACTTTAAAATAGGGTTTATTAAAGTGCGAATAAAAATCCTTTGCAGTCTTCTTATTTCTTAAAGAACTTTTTTTCCTGCTTTGTCAAATGAAGCTCTGATAAGCCAATAAGTAACCTAAGCAATAAAGGAATTTCGAAAATGCTAGGGAATGCAACAAATTGAGATATCATTAACAAGCTTCACTGCGAGAAAAATCAAACTAATGAAAGCTAAAATACCATTGTGTTTTTTAACTTTAATTCATTAAAAGTTTCAAAAATACTCGATTTTTTTAAAAAATTAGGTAAACTTTTTTGTAAAGAAAGTTTGCATATGAAGAATTAAAGAATAGGGTAAGAATTACCATCAAATAATATACAAAACATTTTCGAAAAAAAAAAAACATTCAGAACTTTAAATTGTTGCAAAACTACAACTCATATTCCTTTCCTATTAAATTTTGCGTTACAATTATAACAAAATAAAAGAGACATAAGAAAATCTGAAATTTAACACTCGAATAACTAAAAGCATATCTCGGCATATAAGCATATACTAAAAATCCGATAACACAGTATAGTTTCTCACAAATGTATTAAAAAAAGAAAGAAAAAATCTACTCTCTTTTTCATAGAATAATTATTCGAATCGGCTAATGCTATGTTAAGCATGACGAACAACTGTAAAATCTCCTTTTGTGATTGAAAAAAAGCTGTATTTAAATAAAACCTACATCAAATTCCCAAGCGTCTTTTGAATTCTTAATAAATATTTCCCTGAAACTTCTATTTATTTTTCCTCGCCATCCGTAAAGTAGTATGCTAAGAGTTAAAGAAAAAAGTAATAAACTAACCCGATGTACAGTAATTTCACATTAAGATTGAGGAGCAATCGGCATCTCCCCTCCGTCCCCCCCCCCTTTGAAGCAATGCGGTTGACCCACAATCTGAAATAGTAGAACAGCGGCAATCTGAATAATTCGGCGCGTATTTTTGATCCCCGCTTTGGTAACACAAATCGAAAATAAACAGAAAAGCCTGAATTTTAAATATAACAAAAAGAGGGAGTCTGCCTGGAACCAAAAACTTCACGCTTTCTGGTCACTGTAAATGGTAGGCTTTAGGCTACGCTGTAAATTATAGGTTAGTATGGAAATTGTTATAACCTCCGCCGAATCAGGGAAGGGGGCGCTAGGGCTGAACAAACCGAGCACCTGCCCGGGGCGGCAAACTCTAAAGGTGGCATTTGGATCAAATTTGAAAACTATTTTTTTTTTTGTTCCAAAACATTTGATATATTTTCTGAAATATTATTGGATGTGAATTTGGTATCTCATTTAACGTGCCTTACTTCCTTATTTTGTACTCAGTATATTTAATGTCAGTTTTTTTTTTTTTTTTTTTTGAAACTTAAGAGTTCGATGCGGGGGTAATCATGTTCAATCATGAAATTTAATAAGTTTCACTGGAAACTTTCCCTCATCCCAGAATATGGTCGCAACGAACATTCCTTTCACCCATACGACGTCCGGTGTCAGCCCTCCAAAAGGGAACAGGGGCAATAATAGAGTCACAGGAGATGTTTTATTCAGTCTGGAGTGTGTAGTTACTCTAAGTTATAAAATAAACCTTTGTGGTCCTCTCACCATTAGTAGACTCTTTTTGGAAGAAATTGGCATGCTGAAATGAACGATTCCTTCCCTTACATTTTAATCGTTTGAAATAATAACAGTATAAATTAAAATAATACTCGAAATAATATTCGAATATATATATATATAATGTTGTTATGATGCCTTTTTGTTCGCTAGAATTATTCACGTTTTATAGCTGTGTATCTATGTCAGGGGTGGCCAACCCGCGACACTCGTGGCACGGTGGAGTTACAACTGTGGCACGCGAATACTTAATAAAAATTTTTTAAAGATAATTATAAATAACAAATTTTTTTAAACAATTTTATTAAAATGCTATTGCTTTGCAAAAAACCCTCAAAATTTATTTTAAGTAAATTTAATTGAGATTCAGTAGAAATTTATCTTGTAGAGAATGCACCTGCATTGTTGTGCGAGTTGGCTTTCCAAAGCGTTTTTCATTGGCGGGATTTTGGAATTTTACGGAGCGTATTTTAAAATATCTGGAAGAAAACACTGGACTGCCCAGTGAATATTTGCTATTTTAGAGCAAAGACACTATATAATTTAGTTTTTCTTACCGATATTTAGGGGCCTTAAAATAGTTTAAATTTAAGATTACAGAGAAAAGATTGTGTTTTCTCCATTCTGGTTGGTCAAATATCTTATTTTGTGTACAAACCTTTACTTTTTTAGTCTTGGTTTCGGAGGAAAAAAATTAGCATATTTCACATTAATGTAGGAACTATCTACCAAAGTTATAATGGTCCGAACTGTGATAGATTTATAAATTTAATATCCATTTTTGCACGATTCTTTCAGTGCTAAGTTTGATGATAAAAAAAAAAAACAGATCTTTTCACAGATCTTTTTTCAATTTCTCTGCAAAATGTAAATTATTACCCATCTGAAACCAAAATCGAAATTATTGTCTACAACACCATACTACACTGAAAAGCAAATATTAGGAATTCCATTGAATTCTGAAATTTGTACTAACAAGTAATTTTTCAAATTTACGCGATTTGGTGGTCAGATAATGTTGTAGATTTGAATCAACAAACGTTTGTGAACAAACTTTTTCTATTATGAACATAACAAAATTAAAATATTGTTCAAGATTAACTGAACAGATTAACAATAAAATTTAAGTTTGTTTGGTCTCATTTATTTTTTGTTTTTAAATTTCCATTACTTAGACTTATGCTTTAATAAATTATAATTTTAAAAAAAACTAAAGAACACGCTTTTATACTGAATCGAACTAAAAAGTAAAAAAATAATTCTTAATATAAGAATAAAATGATGAACGAGAAAATGAATGTCATTGGGGTAAAAGCGTAGGGTGTTCTATAAATATATCAATTGTTATAGTTTCTAACTTGTTTCAATTCTGAAATTGCACCCCACGCTTTTACCCCAATGACATTCATTTTCTCTTCATCATTTTATTCTTATATTAAGAATTATTTTTTTACTTTTTAGTTCGATTCAGTATAAAAGCGTGTTCTTTAGTTTTTTTAAAATTATAATTTATTTTTCATTTTTTTAGTTCGATTCAGTATAAAAGCGTGTTCTTTAGTTTTTTTAAAATTATAATTTATTTTTCATTTTTTTAGTTCGATTTACAATAAAAGCGTGTTTTTTAGTTTTTTAAACTGTCATTTTTTCATTGTTGAATTTATCCTTGAGTTTGATATTTGGAGCTAGAATTACGTGGCTGCTGGAATAAGTCTTACTCTTCAATGGATTTTAATTAAAGAGTCTGAAGTGTATTTTTCTCTCTGTTTACGGGGCCTCGGGTGAGTCCCGTACCGTTATATTAGATTCCGTCTCAAAAGAACAGGTCAAACATATAAAATGTGTGGTAAGAAGAAAAGAAGTTCGAATTTAAAACAAATAATGTACCACATGTTTTTATAACGGACTAAAAAAGTATTAAAAATTCCTCCTTTTTGTTTTTTTCCCCTTCTTTTTTTCACATTTTCATGCATTGTTATCCACTTCTGAGATATGATCCAAATTTCAAGTCTCTAGCTCATTGGAAAGTCACACAGTTTAAAATCCAATTACAAAATTCCACCTGGACAGACATTAAAGAAAGCGAGTTAATAAAAACATGGTAATATTAAGTGTGAATCGTATTCTCGCCTTTTAAACGTATTGCTATAATGTTAATTCGCATCATCACTTCTAAACGTATTGCTTTATAAAAATAAAAAATATTTAGCAGTTAGAACATAAATTATTTTTTTCACATCACAAGCCTGTTTTTTTTATTTTCATTTTCAGAAAACTATATTATAGTAAGAAATTGATAACACACACCCACTCTCCACTTTCTCACATACAGAACACTTTTTTTTGTTTTATTTTTATAAACCACAAGTGTATTAATTAAAAACACTCCCTGTAGGGTTACACCTTTTTCTTTTAGTCGGAATCAGTCCCCAACTCTGGAAATGTTATATGTAATTAGTCGCCAAATCTGAAAATTGTATGTGCAATAAGTTGCCAAATCTGGAAGTGATATATTTAATTGTCGCCAAATCTGATTATCGTCATTCCTGACGATCCTGATGAGGACAATGGAACAAAATTATGAAATTATTGTATTGTCATCGGGCCTTGACAAGTGTGCAAAATTTCGAATAAATCTGACCTTTTTAAGTGGATGAAAATCGAGTTCCAAGATTCCGTTACATGCAAGTGAAACTTATAAAAGCGTGTTAAAAATGTGCTATTTGCGTAAAAGTTACATAATAAGTATATAAGTAACATTTTTTCATCTTTTCATTTGTTCGAAAAGTTGGAAGTGGCACGCTTAATTATTTTTTTATCTGAAAGTGGCACTCTTCCTGAAAAGGTTGGGTACCCCTGATCTATGTGAACACAATTTAACTTTTTTAATTATAATTTTTTTGCCTAAAGAAAGAGGTGGCGGTTTCCCTTTTTGTCTGGGGCGGCAAAACTGCTAGAACCGGCCCTGACCGAATCTACCAGTTTATATATATATATAAGACTTTCAATTTCGTTTATGGTTCGATGAGTTTGTTTATATGTACGTATGTGGTAGCATGAAAGCATGCGGGAAAAAATTGTCGGTAACACAAACAGTGTTTTTCGGCCTTCAGCCACATCAAGCTAAGACAGGATGCATCCCCGATTGATAACTGGCTATGCCGCCCCCCCTTTTTTTTTAAAAAAAAAATCCCTCTCTTTCAAGGCTAGAATTAGAATTTTATAGTTTTTTCACTTTAGTATTATTTTTTTTATTACGTTTTGTCTTTTCACATTGTTTTTCCCCCTTTCTCCCCCATTGATCGATTCTTAGAAGTAAAAGATACTCTAGTCAAGGGTATAATTTTCTCCGGGCGTGAATTGTTTTTTGTTGTTCCCATAACTTCGTAGAAAAGAAAACAGAACAACTGATTTGAATCCTGAAGAAAAAGAAATAGCAGCTTTGAGAAAGGCAGCTGGATAAAATACGAAAACGTTTTATAATGAAAGGGCTGATGTAAAACTACTTTTTAATGCTGAATTTCCCAACCTGTGTCCACATAAGCTTTTAGGAAGTTCACAAGAAAAGATCGTGCTTTACCATAATGCAGGCATGTCAAACTCAGTTGAGATCACGGGCCACATATTAAGTTGAGGGCTGCATGTTTTCAATGTTCAAAAAATTAATAAAACAGGATTTTTTAGAATGTTTATATTGTTATATATAAAACTAAATGCATTATTTATTATGCATACGTAATCGTTTAATATTTCCTTTTATTTTTTAAACCATTTATGTTTTATATTGTTTAATAAAAATAAATAAATCATAATACGAAATACAACTTAATATTTCTTTTAGAAGATATTTGACATCGTTTGTTTTCTCACAATGCAAGTCATCAAAACATGGTTGAACATATTGAGCTGATGTAATTCTTAAGAAATGATGATAAATTTTGATCATTTAATCTTGACATTTCTGAATTTTTGTTATTTTTTATTGAAGAAAAAAGTTTTTCGCATAAATAAATGCTTCCAAACATAGCCATTCACTATGCTCGTAACAAATTATAACATTTTAAGAAACCGATCTACAGATAAATATGTATAAACATCTAGAATTTTAACTTCCAGACATTTTTGCTTCAGCAAAGAATTACAATATATTTAAATTAATTCTATTTGTAAGTTTTCATCAACAATTTCAGTATCAATAGATAGAGGTAAAGCTAAGAAAAGAAATTGCAATTCAAAATTTTTAAAATTTAAAAAATATTCGATCGAATTCCATCTCTAACAATTTAATTTGGTGAGAATATTCTGTAAATTTTATTTTAAATGGTTCCATCAATAAATATTGAAAGCTTTCAAAGTGAGATGTTTTCTCTTTCTGTTTGTTATAATTTGTCTGCAATAATTTTTGTTTGAAAGTGTTAATATCAAATAGCATTGTAACAAAAATGATTTTTGCCTTGAATCTTAAGCTAAGTTGACTTCTAAGATCAACTGAGAAAGCCAAGGGTTTTCTCAGTTGATAATATGTCACCTTTTAATTCAGAATCTTTTTCTTCTTTCATCTTTTATCATCTTTTAATTCAGCACGTTCATAATTTTTCTTTATTTCCAAGAAAACCATGATTCCACCCATAAAATTTTTAAAAAAATTGCTTTAACACTTTGTGACTCGAAATTCATTGAACTTTCATATATATGGTTGACCGATAAATTCACGTTCTATATCTTCCAGAAATGAAGCAAATCGACAATGCTAAAGTCTACATGCTCGAATATAGTGTTTACGATTTTACTGACTACATGAAAACATGTCCAATGTTTTATAGTTCATACCCAAGAACAGTACTTTCTATGAAATAATACAATGAAAAGGTTTAAAATTATTATTAGTCATGCTGTTCGCTTTTTTCTTTTAATCTCACTGCTACTTTAGTAACTGGTCACGGTAGGTGCGTTATCAGTTGCAAGAAAAACCAACATTTTCCCCCAAGAAATTCTCCACAATAATTCTTGACTATTTCATCACCTCCGCTGCTTACAGAATTTTGACTTACACTTTTAATTATTTTGATGTGTAACATCTTTCCTCTCGGTTGCTGGAGATTTGTAGGAGTGATTTCGTGAAAAGGGACGGAAATGTGTAACAGGAAGTTGGGGAAGCGCGCGCTATTTAATTTGACCAATCAGCGTGCTTGGTGGTGTCTCTTTGCTACCCTCGCAGTGAAGTTCTGTTTTTTTTCTCTTTCGTTCGGGAGGGGCTTCACCCCCCTCCCCCTGCGGTCTAGGTCTTAGGCTCTTTGTTTTTGTTTTCTCGCTTTAGGATCAGAGAAGAAGCTAAGTCATTTAGCTGGATCTTGTAAAAATATATCCACGTGGGGTCCAGCTCTAGTAGCCATCAAGCCACCAGCCTTTTTTTATATTGTTAAATTTAGCATTTCAAAAGATTCTAATTCAAAAACTCGGTTTCGTTTGCACTTGACTCTAAATCCACTTCGCACATACCAGAAAGTCTTATTAGCTTTCACCAAGGATAAACTTGCGATCCTTACGCTCAATTGTCAAAGTCTGAGGGCTCACCAAACAGATTTCGACGTTATTTCACAAAATTCTACGTTACTCATGTTGGCAGAGACGTGGTTAGATAATGACGAACGTGTTTAGATACTTGACTTCGATTGCTGCGTACAATTTAAACGACCGGACCACAGAGTAGTTGGTGTTGCGTCTATCGCAAACGGAACAACTCACATGTTGTGGCTCCATATGGATATTACTTATCGTCAAACAAGTGGACTGGGTATTGTTAGTGAAGATATTGGGGACATATGTGCGGCAGAATGCTTATTTGAAAATGGACTAACAGTGATTTCGGTAGTCGTATACATTTCTCCGAATCAAACGGTTCAAAAAATTAAAGATTTCCTGCATTTTTTACTTTTACCATACACCGAAGGTAGTTCTGCTCTTTAAAAAAAAAAAAAAAAACTATCACTCACCTGTTTCTTAAAATACCTTATAAGTTGCATGCTTCAGTTTCATATAAAAAAAAACTTTTAACAGAAAATAAAAATAGACAGGTCCCAGCGTTTTTTTCCTTCTATCTCAAAAAATTCCCGTTTTAATAATTATTGAGTTTTTCCGCTACTTAACGAATGCACTGCATATTAATACGTAAAAATGTACGGAAGGAAATATTTAAGTGACAATCAAAAACGAAAAATAAAAGAATATAGGATCATAGAACCATCAAAATGTTTAAAATTAACCAACCTTTTCCAATCCCAAGCAATTAAAATTAGTAGATCATCCAAGAAAATAGTACAGAAGAAATACATGTAACTGATAGTGTGGAAGCAGAATCGTATAAAGACAGTTGGAGGCCCCAGGTGGTAAAAGGTTTGAGGACCACGGGCTTAAGAATCGAAAAATTAAAATAGTGAACAGATTCCCTGATTTTAAATTTTCAAAACAAAATGTATCGCTAATTATAAAATCCAACGGCTCAAGAAAAATCTTAACTGTATTTAAAAAAATTAAAAACCTTACTTAAGAGCTCACAATTTTGCAAAATAACATCATTTCTTAATTTCTCATCAGCAGATTCATCAATTATTTTTTTGCCGTCTGTATTTTGTTTCAAATATCTTGTTCTATGTATAATATGGTCATGTTGTTCAATTTGTCTTCTCTCCCATAGAACTTCATAAGCACTTAACGTGCTTTAAAACTGAAAAAGATTTCTCAACTGATGCATTCAATATCGATTAAAATATTTTCATAAGTGTCTATAGCTTAGGGAAAGTATCTATTTATTAGAGTTTCTCTTGCAACTCGATTAATTTCTAGTGGGATCTTCATTCTATCTTTGTTTTCTTTTAAAAATGGTAAAAATTAATCCAATTCATATCGTCAATTAGAAGATTCAATACCATCTTTGTAAGTTTCCTTCAGTTTTTGAATAGCTTTCTTAATTTCAGCTATAATATCTGGTCAAAAAATGCAATAAAGTTTCTATAAACACAGCTTAATAAATCTGAGCTCTTTGGGATAGTTCTGATGTTGCCCTATAGCATATGACATAAAATAAATTCATTATGAAATTTTCCCTTCTTTCAAAAATTCAGAACCGACTTCTTTATTTTAACCGAAAATAATTTTTCTCTTTTGCTGCCTGAGATCTTATCCAGCTTAATGTTCAACCGAGAGCCCTGATAAATCAATTGCCAAATTCATTTCTGAAATTTTTAATATAGTTTTCTAGATATTTTTGTATACACACTAGATGCTTTTAAAAACTCACACTCAATTTTTGGCAATGATTTATTAGTAGCCTTTATTCTCTATAGTATGATATTCCCGATCATGGTCATTTGGGAAGTTTCATATTAGACAATCTGTTTCAAAAGGAAAGTTGCCTCCAGCATTGTGATCTTTTTTCCCCTCCCCTTTTACGATATTGCAGAAAAGCTTGGTAGAGAAATGTGTCCACTGTGCATTTTTGGCAGCAGTGGTGCCGGGAAGGCCTTACCTCAAGAAAATTATGGTCTAACCACGCACGGGTCACCACTGACAGAGAAGACCGCCATTTTCTCCACATGGCCGGGAACATTATTGTGCATCTACAACAGAAATTACAGATATTTTTGGCACCAAAGTGACACAGTGAACTGAAACAAACCAATCGTTTGAGAAATAGCTCTCAGCCAGATGATCGGTAGCGTTCATATCTCTCTCTCTCTCTCTCTCTCTCATTAGCCCCAAATCACTGACATCTGCAACTTCAGTGATGTCAGCTAGAGATCATAGGAGAGCGAAGTGTTGTGTTCTCCGATCAAAGCTGTTTCTATCTTGATGCCAATGATGCAGGGACGTAACTGAGAGAATATTAGGGTCTCTCCTGAAAAGTCAGGTTTTGGACCCCAAGCCGTATTTGGCGTCAATAAGGCTATGGGCCCCCTAGAATCCTGCCACCGCTTGCGATGCGGGAGTATACGTTACATTACTGCAGTAATGGGTATTTATTGATTAAAAGGCCAGGTCAGCGCCTGTAAACAATATTTCTGCTCCCAGACACACTGGACCTGCACCTAGAGTTAGGGTCTGGCTCGAGGAATCTTCTTTGATTGCAGGAGCATTCTCGAGGTGAACTCACACACCCTGACTGCAAACTTGTACGTCAATCTAGTGATTTAAAATGTTGCGTTCCCATTTATGAACATCATTCAAGGGTTGTTTTCCAACAGGATAACATGCACACTCAACCATGTTTTAACCCAATAGTGTGACGTGTCTATAGAGTGTGAACGTGTTGCCTTCGCCTGCTAGATCACCAGATCTTTCTCCATTAGAGCATGAATGAGTCATCACTGAACGATAACGACAGCGTCATCTACAACCAGATTTAAGCAACCTTATATGGACCGACCAAGAGCATCAGCCATGCAATTTCATCTCACGAACTGATATCCGGTACTTGTACGACACATTGTATGTACATTTACATGCTTACATTTAAAATTCTGGCAGTTACACTGGTTTTTAATGTAAATTACCGCATTTCACATTCGAAATTGCTGTTTTTGCGCTTACATTAACCTGTAAACGTGAAATTTTAATCGGTTAAATATGTTACCTAGAGAAATGTCATGCCTAAGTTTCATAAGTCTACGATAATTTTTTTTTGTTTGGTTTTGGGATTTTTCCATATCAGAGTGTCAGATGTATCCGAGAGTAATTCAGCGTGGCTGTGGACTAAAAACGAACTTGTTTGACTTGAATAATATTCGTTTATTCGAAATAAAATTTGAGGACGCATACGAAAATTTTGTAAGGATTGCAACAATACAGATATACAAAAGAAATGTCTAAGGATGCTACACGATTCAAATCCGAGGAAATCCTCAAGGTTGCAATATCGGTTTAACACTTTAATCTGGGCAATGCTTCCTTTGTTTTACCCTCTGCGCTTAGAGTCTGCGCCGCTGTCCGCAGCGCTAAAATTGAAACAAAACACAAATTCCTTCAAAGCCCTTTTATTTTACTTTGAAAAATAGTATTCAATTGAATTAGATAACAATTCTCATTATTTATTTGTGATTCACTGTTTATTTGATTTATTTGGGGATCCTGGAAGACGAGTTATCTTGCCCCTCGCGGCGAAAGTGTTGAGATCTTTTTGTTGTACGTTGAATTTATAATTGGTATCGATCAAGCTTAGGGCAGCTTAATCCGCCTCTGACTCTGGAAGTATTTGAAGACCATACTGAGGACAGCGGAGATACCGAACACCGAGCTGAATGTTCTGATCAGAATATAAACAAAGATTGCATGGTTGATGAAAAGATTTATGAAAGAGTAAACAATAGTGATGAGGATTGCGACCAAAGTTAATTACTTCTGAATTAATGGGTTTTTACCTAAACCAGCCACATCTACGGGTTTTTTTTCCTTTCAAAATTGAAATGAAATTGATTCACATCTAAAATCTAAGCCGAGTTATACAAAGATCAAAACAGATTTCTTGTAACAGTTCTTTCAACTAATGTATGAAAACCTTTCAAACAGTTGTAAGCTCTTGGCTTTGTTATTTTTTTATGCAAATGAGCAGCATTTTGCTTATATTCTGAAAATTATTTCCTCATTCAGAAAACGTTGTGGTTTGACATCTTAAGGTTGTGGTTGAACAAAAATTTAAAAAAGGCACAATTGACATATAGTTAAAAGAAAAGGCAAATAAAGCTGCAATATATTACTACAATATTTTAGAACGGGTAGCAGTAGCAATAAAAATTTTATTTGAAAGAAGTTTTATCGTTACTAAGTCATGACGAAAAGTGAAGCTCTCCGCATAACACAAACTTAATAGGTCTCATGGAATTTATTTAAAAATTCGATCCTTTCTAAAAAGGATATCTTATAAAGTACCAAGCCAGGGAGATAAAAGGTACTATTTATCCAAAATTATATATAAAGAGGTATTGCAGCTCATGGTAAAACGTACTATTGAGCAGATTAAGGGTGAAGATACAAAATATATTATATGCTTATTATAGACTCCACGCCAAACATTGGCATACACGGATCAGCTAACAATAATATTAAGATACTGTTATAACGTAATAATATTCTAATAATTTTCAATCTTTCTACAGATAAAAAAATCCCACCAGTGCTATTACAAAATTACCTAAGTTTTTAAGAGATGCAGGCATTCTTCCTGTTGAAAGCATCCGTGTGCAAGCATACAATAACACGTGTAATTTGAGTGAGAATTACACAGGATTACATGCACGAATAAAAGGAATTAATGCACTAGCAGATTTGACTAACAGATTGGGAATTACGCACATTTATTTGTTAGGGGGTTACAGTAGGTAAGAAAAGCCGGTTCTGCGGTAAAGGCGCAGGCACAGGCGCAGGCGCAGAGTTGAGTTGTTTTCCTCCTGTGGAGGCACAGGCGCAGGCGCGGGGTTGTTTCCCTTCTGTGGATGCTGCGTGGAGTTGAGTTGTTTCCCTCCTGCTATGGTTTTGGTTTTCGAGTTGATGGGGGGGAGTTGAGTTGTTTTCACCTGCTGTTGAGTTGTTTCCCTCCTGCTGCTAAGTTGAGTTGTTTTTTAAATGTGTAAAAAAAGTTTATTGAAATGTTTAAAGTGCTCATGGCGCCACCTATTGGTTAAACTATACACTAATTATTAGATTTTAAAATGATTGAAAAAATAACGCTCAAATAAAAAAAAATAATAAATCCAGATTCAAACTCACAGCCCCAGAACAAAATGTCTCCATAGGACAATAGTTTTTCAGTTACGCTAACCATTGTCCTATGAAGGCATGCAGACCTGAAGAAAACTTAGGTTTATATATAATCTCATGAATTTAATTTTGCAGGCGAAGCAGATGGCGACATTTTCTTAATTAAAATGAAATAAAAAAAAAATATTTCACTTATATTATTTTAATAATTTGTAAATTTTAATGCGGTATAATGATTACACATACACAGTAAAAATGTGACGTAGAATACTCGTAATCAGCGTGTGAACGGTTTACGATTGAACTTGTCTTAGCTTGTCTGATCTTGATTCTACAAGACGGCGACTGAATTCTACGTCAGAAATTATCTCAATGCTTAGAGCGGATGGATACATTGCTTTCAACTACTCAGCGAACTCCGTTCAAGTGTAATTCGGTCAATATGCTTTAGACCCTTGTCACATCTTAGGTTCAAGATTCATTTCGTTTGTCAGTACTGCGACGGACTGTATTCGAAAAGGAAAAAAAAAAAAAATTGACAATGTCTGAAACACATAGCGAACAACGAAAGCTTGGAAAGGTCGTGGAATCTTCTGCAAATAAGAAAGCAAGAAGAGAAGTTTCAAAAGTAAGTAACAAAATTAAATAAATTTGATATGTAATGTTTATAATGTTTTTTACACTTTTCTAATCCTCTTTAATTTTGGTATATTATTTTCAGAAGTATGGAAAATTTACCGAGGATTGCATACCAGATGGAGTATTTCCAATTGGAGATGATGTTTTTGTCTTTGCAAGCATCTATTATGATTCCGTATCAGTACACATAAGGCGTTTCAAGAAGTATGGAAAAACCTACTACCCAACTCCTGAGGGAATAACATTAGACCCACAGTGGATCGAATATATCATGCGTAAAAAGAAAGTACCGGAATCACTGGAGGAATTACCAAGTGGACTTTTCCCTCCTGAACGGCACATTCAAATAACAAGTGAGAACTTCACTAATTTTACTTTTAAGCGCATTAAATACGGTCCGAATAAAGAGCCTACTTTTAAAGAAATCAGCATATCCCGAGAGCAGTGGGCTGAAATGATTGAAAAATATGGTGCTATTGAAAATGCCGTTATAGACAATGTATTTCTGTGTATGGACTTTTTAACTGCATATAAAACCTTCTGTGAAGGTCCCATAGAAAACGCATTACCTTTTTCTTTGGACGTTAGTCTGGGTCAACGATACTTGACGCAAATTTTGAAAAAATCTATTTGTAGCCTCCTGAACGAAAAAGGACTGAATCAACCTCAGAAACTCGCTGAGGAGTTATGGGGGAACCGAGAAGAAACATTTAATTCACATGTTTTGTCACTGGAAGCTAATGAGTTAGCTGATTATTTTTATAATAATCTTTTTGAAAATGTACACTTTTTACTGTTAAAACCTGTAAATTATGTAACTGAAAATTTTTTGGAAAATCTTCGCTTAGATATTATTTTAAGAGAAGTAAGAGATATGTTATGTCCATCTGATTGTTTTGAATATTATGAGGATTTTGTTTAAAAAATATTGCATACTGACTTTATAAGTTTTACACAGTATTTTGTTCCTATAAATCTGAATAAAATGTTTTTTTTTATGCTTGATTTGAGTTAATATCATTTTTGTTGTTTGTTAGTTTAATATTTGTGTTGAAATAAGTTTCACGTTTAAAAAACAAATAAGAGTATTTTGTATAAAAGTAAGGAAAATTTATGCTCATGCTTTTAAACATAATCCCTTTGCCTTTCCCAAAAAGTATAAATTGCATAACTATTCATTGTAATAGTCACTCAATCAAGTTCTGTTCGTCGGTAACAATGTATCAAGATTTAGCAGCGTTTTACGAAAATCCCGAAGTTCCAAGTAGCTTCGGAGGTGTGGAGGCATTACATCGCTCTTTAAAAGGGAAATATAGTAAAAAAGATGTAAAGCATTGGTTATCACAGAAAGATGCTTACACTCTTCATAAACCTGTTCGGCATAAGTTTCAGCGGAATCGAGTATTTGTAAGTGATATTGATCGTCAGTTTCAAGTGGATTTAGTCGATATGCAATCTTTAGCAGAATTTAATAAGGGTTATAAGTATTTGTTAACTTGCATTGATTTATTTTCAAAATTTGCATGGGCAATTCCTCTGAAAGATAAATTTGGAAAAAGTGTAAAGTCTGCGCTAGAAATTATTTTTAAAGAAAGGAAGCCTAAAGTGTTACAAACAGATGCCGGTAAGGAGTTTTTAAATAAAGTAGTTCAAAATTATTTGAAAAATATGAGTGTAAAATTTTTTTCTACAAATAACGAAACTAAAGCTAGCGTAGTTGAAAGGTTTAATCGGACGTTAAAAACAAAAATGTGGAAATATTTCACTGAATTTAATACTAAAAATTACATTGACGTCATTGATAAATTAATGCACAGTTATAATCACTCGTATCACCGTTCAATTAAAATGGAGCCTGCTTCTGTAAGTAGGCATAACAGGAAGCAAGTATTAAATAATTTATATGGTGATCTAAGAAATGAGAAACCTAAAGCCCCTAAATTTAAAATTGGCGATGTTGTGCGCATTAATAAGCAAAAACTTCTCTTTGAAAAAGGATATGAACAAAACTGGAGTCGAGAACTTTTCGCAGTTTATGAAATCGTGCAAAGAATTCCGATCGTTTATAGATTAAGAGATTTACAAGGTGAAGAGATTAAAGGTACTTATTATGAAGCAGAATTACAAAAAGTTGTCGACTCTGGTTTCTATCCTGTAGAGAACGTCATCAAACAAAGAAAAAGACGAGGAATCACTGAATATTTTGTTAAATTTTTAGGTTATCCTGAAAAGTTTAATGATTGGGTGACTGATATTCAAAAAGTATAAATAGTTAAATTTTTTTCTTACGGACTCATTTTCAAAATGTCTTTCTACGTAACATTACCTTCTGATAGCTCTATGCATTTCTTTCCAGAAAACAAAATATCTCATTTCAAAACTCAGTTACCCTCCCCCGTTTATTTAAATGGTGAATGGGAAGTGGGATTGTCTGAAATCATCTACCCTCATTCTTGGCTTAACGTAAATGAAACTAACAATTATTTTCGATACAAAGTGGGTGACGGTAATATTTCTTCAACCGTTAAGCAAACAATTGATGTGGGGTGTTATGAAACAATGTTTGATATTATATCAGCCATACAGCTTGCTTTACCAAAAAATCCTAGTCGGTTCACAATAACTTACAATAAAGCATCGAAACGGGTGAAAATGAATGCGATTCGAGGTAGCAGTCTTCATTTAGAGAACTTAGGAGAATTATTAGGGTTCAAACGCAATGCAATCATAACGGGTAATATGAAAAGCGCGAATTCGTTGCTGATGCATGGTCTAATTTTTCGGTTTTTTACGTTTACTCGGATCTAATTTCACCTCAAATTGTGGGAGATACACAAGCTCCTTTATTACGAATCGTTCGAACTAAAGGTGAAGACGGGGAAACGATTAGTCAATATTATGATAGACATCAATACTTACCTTTAGTGAGACACTCGTTTCAGACGATTCAAGCTGAACTGAGACTCAATTCAGGTGATTTTGTTCCCTTTGAAAGAGGTAAAGTGATCATAGTGCTTCATTTTCGCATGAGACAAATACTATAAATAAAGCAGTGCTTTTCTCATACCCTCATTTGAAGATAAAAGCGCCAAGATGAGCTTACCATACGTTTGCTGTACTAAAAGATTTGAGGACCATTATGCAGGTCAGATCGGCTCGGGTCTGACTCATTATAAGGGCATTAGTTTTCAAAAGGGTTATGGAATCGGAGGAATATTTCGCCGATTGTTTAGAGCGGCCTTACCTTTTTTAGTAAAAGGAGGTAAAACTATTGGAAAGGAAGTATTAAGGACAGGGAGTCGTGTTGCCTCTGATGTATTGTCAGGAGAAAAATTTAAAGAAGCCGTAAAAACAAGAAGCAGAGAAAGTGGGAAAAAATTAGCTCAGAAGGCTATTGATAGAGTTCAATCTATGGTGGGGAAAGGACAGTATAAAAGAAAGTGTAAGAAACAGAAAAAATTCATTTCATCCAAAGCACGTAAAGTGAGTGTACGCGATATTTTCGATTCGTAAAAATGGCATTTATTCTCAAAGATTCTCCTGAATGTGTTAAATCTGAATTGGAACTTTTCAACTTACCCGGTACTCAAACAGTTATTCAAGATGGGCAGTGGAAACAATTTCACCCTCTTTCTAACGTTTTCGATAACGCACCTGTAGAATTTCACATTTCTGGAAGTGCAGAAGATTACATAGATCTCAGTCAAACACAATTATATGTAAAAGCGAAAATAGTAAAAGTGGACAATACACCTATTACTAAAGATGATACTATAGGACCTGTGAATTTATTTCTACATTCATTATTTTCTCAAGTAGATGTATCCTTAAATGATCGCGTGGTTTCCAATTCCAGTAATACATATCCCTACCGATCTTATATTGAAACTCTCTTAAACCATGGATACGACAGCAAAACTTCCCAATTAACGGCTGAACTATTTTACAAGGATTCTGATGATGGTCTCAAGAAAAGAACTGAATTTTTTAAAGAAAGTGCAACTGTAGACATGATTGGTTGCATACATTCAGATTTATTTCATCAAGATCGTCTTTTACTCAATTTAGTGGATTTAAAAATAAAATTAATACGAAGCAAACCCGAATTTTGTTTGCAAGGATCTGTAGGATTTAAAGTTGTTTTGGATCATGTTTCTTTATTCATACGAAAAGTTCGCGTGAATCCTGGAGTTATTCTTGGTCATGCGAAAGCGCTGGAAAAAACAAGTGCAAAATATCCCATTAACCGAGTTCTGTGCAAAGTGTATTCGATTCCTAAAGGAAGCATGTCTTTTATTCAAGATAACATATTTTCAGGCCAAATGCCGAAAAAAGTTTTTGTAGGATGTGTTGATAATGAAGCTTGATAATGAAGCTCCCTATGAGTTTAAACATTTTAATTTAAATTTTGTTGGAGTGTATGTGGATGGACAACCGGTGCCTCACAATCCATTAGAACTCGATTTTTCTAAAGATCAATACATACGTGCCTATCAAACTCTATTCGTTGGGACAGATCGAATGGGTCAAGACAGAGGTCTATTTATTTCTAGAAAAGAATATAAAGATTCAAATACATTATTTGGATTTAACCTCTCACCAGATTTATGTTCCTCAGGAGAACATTTAAGTTTGATAAAACATAGCAATTTGCGATTAGAACTAAAATTCAGCAAATCTTTAGAACAAACCGTATGTGTTATCGTTTTCGCCGAGTTTGAAAATTTAATCGAAATAAACAAATCGAGAAATATTTTGTATGATTTCGGAAATTAAAGAATGGATGGAATGCAACTGTTTACAGTCTTATCTCAAGAGAAGGCCACGTCCCCCTATTTCCAAGGTGTTTATTCTAGAGATACAATCCCTCCTCTGCAAGAAAACATGTGTGCTATTGTAAATTCTGATGACTCATCGCAGCCTGGAACCCACTGGTTAGCATTATTTGTGAATGATAAAAGAGAATTAGAATTTTATGACTCGTTTGGACAACCTCCTGCATTCTATAACATTAGTACTACTACCTATTTAGATGTATTATGGAATTCCAAAGTGTTTCAATCACCAACATCCAATGTTTGTGGACAATACTGTATTTACTTTTTATTCAAACGCAGCCAAGGCTATTCTATGCATTATATTTTAAATCAATTGTATATAAATGATTTTATTATGTATCAATTTGTAAAGAAGCGATATGGTGTAAGATTTGTGTTTAGAAAATAAAAAAATAAAAAAAAAATGGAATGAAACTAAATATTTGTGTCTTTTATTTTTTTTCTATTATATTCTTTTATTTTTCCCTAAAAAAATTACTATTTTTTTTCTATGATAAATTTTTTTTTTCCTCAAAAAAAAATTAATATAATTTTTATAATAATTTTCCCCTTAAAAAATTCATATTTTTTTCTATGATAAAATATTTTTTGTTCCCTAAAAAAATTAATATTTTTTTTCTATGATAAATTTCTTTTTCTCAAAAAATTAATATAATTTTATTTAATTATCATCTATTTGAAACTTTTAAATTTTATTAAATAAGTATATTTTCACCTGCAAAAGAAAACTGTTCAAATCATAAAGAGACATTTTTTTTAAATCAAATGATTATCATTTATTTCAAAGTTTCAACCATGCATTTCTGCGAACATACATTATTGGTTTTTTGATAATTTTGTTATTCTTATACAATTTTTTATTTACATCTAGATGTTTCGGTAAATTTACATCATTCAAAGCACTTAAAAATACATATCTTCCTTCAGGTGCCGATTTTCGGTTCCGTAGAAAATCATTTACGAGGAATACAATATTACTTCCTGGAATAACAGTATTTTTGTAAATAATTTCACCATCAGAATTCCAACTGAAAGATTCTTGAAGCTTTAAAAACTGGAAAATATCTTTTGCTTTTTCTTTATACCTAGGTGGAACAATTCTAAAAATTTTATCCTCTAACACTCCTTTTTCTGTCTTCACATTCTGCCCTTTTTCTGTCTTCACTATTGAACCTTTTAGATTTTCGTTTAATGATTCCATTTCTTGATTTTCCGATACAGATGTTTCAGTTGGAATTGATTCGGCTCTTTTCGATTTTCAACAGAAAAATGTGTATATATTTGTAAAACTTGTAGATAGAGTATTGCTTTTTCTTCTTCAGTTAAATCCTTATTATGGAGAATGTTTTTCATACGTTGATCAAGTTCCGATAAGTGTTCCGCTACTTGAGCTCTTTCTTCGGGTACCAGTACAAATTTTTTGCTAAATTCCATTTTGAATTAAAGAGCTGATAACGGAAATAGCTGCTGGTAATAAAATAGATAGGAATCCTTCTCCTTTTTGAATTAAAATTTTCTTTTTCTCGTAAAGAGGTGTTTTTTTGTTAGAAAGCTTTCTTAAGCTTTCTTTATAGGGAGATAAGCGATTTTTTTTAATTTTAGTCAACGATATGTTACCACATAAAACATTCAGCACGCACTCACACAAAGTTTTTATTTCTTTCTTTGAACACTTTTTCAAAATAGATTTTGAGTTTTTTGTTTTAGAAATTAATTTTAAGAGCTCTAAAGTTTGTTCAGAACACACTGGCATCTTGCGAACTAATGAATATTCATCTAACAATTTGAATCTATTTATTTGTTTCAAAGTAATGGGTTATCGAGGTTGATATACATAAAAAACATCTCCAGGAAACATACCTGTGCGCACACGCAAGGATTCATCAGTTTCAGGTTTTAAATCAATAAGTAAGTATCCGTACGGCTTTGATGTGGTATCTGTGTAACATTCTTGAAAAAATTTCACTTTACGAGGATATAATTGGCGCCCTAAATGTGTAATTTGGGATTGATCTCTTCGATTCTTAAATAATACAAGATAATGAGCGTTTAAGGAAATTTCTCTAATTTCTTTTCCTTTATGAAAAATATTCTGTACCACAAAAATTATACTCAAATTTCTGTGATGTGAATATTTTACAAATAATTTTGTTAATTGGGATCATTCCCTAACTCGCCATAAGATCATCTATAACAATTAACGCATCCGAATACTGGTGCACATTAGATGGAATACCTTCATGAAAGGAAATATTCGACATTTCTTCATATAACTTTTGATAAACCCCATAACACCAAACTATTTTTTTAGGAAAAGTTTAATCATTTTATTTCAATTAATTTTTTAACGAACTGACTTTTACCGCTACCAGATGGTCCAGCCAAGATTAAAGTAAATGGATGAACCAATTTGAGAGAATCCATGATTAAACTAATAATTTTTATCAATGCTGCTGCTATTTATACTACGAGACAGTTAATTCTATAAATTTTATTTTGCGTGATAACAAAAAGAAAATTCATAAATTCTTATCCCTGCCCATAATCATATTATGTTGTATCCTGCATTTTCAAGTTTTGATTCATTATCAGATAAAAGTGAGACCATTCAGTACAGTATTTTCTCATAGTATTGTAACAAGGTAGCATTGATCCCCTATTTATGTCTAGTTTGATGGATTAGAGCAGCTTGGAGGCAAAACACGTGGTTTTCATTGTTTCGTCTCGACGTCAGTGGGTCTGTGGTTTGAATGGGCAGGACGAAACCCCCTGCTGATCTATTCACATACCCTGTCTGACTTTGTAGACTGACGCCTCGGAAAACGGCGGTGGTAAGGGGTCGGAGCGTGACGTGTGCAGATTTCCACTGCGCCAACCAATGAGAAGTGATGAGGGCGTGTACTATCCACCCCCCAGGAGTTTAAAAGGAGACCGCGTTGATAACATGTTTCAAATAGCCCATTCGCTCCGTCGAATATATGTACAGTGCCTGATCGTCACAGTGTAGCAGAACACAAAATTTGTTTGAAGATTTAGTAGTGAGTAGCAACGTTCTAAAATTTCTACGGCTTCATTATGTCTACTTGCAATATTTGTGGAAAAAACTTCGTTCGGCAAGTGATTTAAA
>BMAO01020056.1:0-46622 GCA_019973975.1 Trichonephila clavata | reverse complement strand
GATGTTCATTAAAAAGAAAAAGAGAAATCAAAAGGAGGAAATTTCCGATTAAAAGTGCAATGAAAAAAATTATCAGACTAAAAAGAAGAAGTAATCATATGTTACATATGTAAAAAGATTAGTACTGAAATTCTAATGTAATGTGATTCAGCCGAACAAGAATAACAGATAATGTAAGTTGCTACTTTAAATGTAAAATGATTGTGATAAGAAAAGTTAGACTTAAAAAAAAAAAGAGTTTTGTTAAGTAAGATATTTTGTAACTTTTTTGAGCGTTGAATATATATTAGATTTAGCAATGTGATAAACATATCTTTTTATTTTGTATGCTATTTTTATTGAAATTTACTCCTGAGAAATCAGGTGAAGTACATATTTTTGCTTTAAATTCGTACATATTAAAGTGAGCTTATTGGTATATTGAAAATATAATTAGACTTTAATTCTGTTGATAAGTTTGTCGTCAATTTGTGGAAAGTTGTTGTTACCAAGGACATCTTAAGACTCTTTGAGGTCCTGGGCCCCTATGCAAAAGTAGGCCTTACCTGATATCTTTAAAAGTATACAGTATATAGCATGTAGTCAAATACTCGTTCGTACGGTAATTTGAAACAAATAAATCTGCACGACTCACAAATCTCAAAAACCTAGGCACAAACCAGCTCGACCGATAGACGCATTTCGACTAAATGAATTGAAGGATTCTTTATGGTATTATGCCTAGGCCTAGACATGAACAATGGTCATCACATAATACACTTTTACCCCTCTTGTCAGTTGAAATGCAGTTTGGAATTCTCTGTTTTTTGGAGAATATGTACGGGAATAGTATTTGATCATTAAATTTATCCGGATCATGATCTTATTAAGACAGAGTCGAGAACGAAACGAGGCCCCCATCGAGGGAGAGGCCCTGGGCTCGGGCCCAGTTGGCCCATGCCTTAAGACGTCCCTGGTTGTTACTAATCCTGCAAGGTCTGACGAAGTCAGACAAGATCAATAAGTCCGTTGATTCTGATGAAATCGAGCACAAGAAGTATAAAGATCTTCTCGAGAAAGACCCGGACAGTCCGGAATGTGCTCGGAAGAAGACTGTTGAATATTACATTTGTTACACGTTTTAAAGGTTTTAATGTTCCCTTAAAACTTTAGTTTGCTACTATTTATATGCCCACTCGCAAGACGTGTAATTGCAATGGAGAAGTGTCTATCACAGGAGAGGGTAAGAGAAAAACCAGGTATTTTACTTTGGTACCAGTTATGAGTAGAAAAGGCTTCATCCATTCGTTAATGAAATCTAATTTTTTAAATGTGAATAATTCCTGAGAAGTTAAGGAAAAAGTTGATGGAGTTTGTTGTTTGCAGCCCTCCATCGCAAGTTTGTCCGCAAGGTCGGACCCACTTGAATGTTCCCCTTGAATGTTTAACGTTTAATGGGACCCACTGAGCATATATTTCGTGATTCTTCGAAATATTCTTTATTTTGGTCAAGATGGAAATACTAGTTTTATCTCCAACATGATATCAGTCGCAGAGATGTTGCAGGGAGCTTTGATTGTTCGTTAAAATCTAGAGGTCATCAAAGTCTCTCTCAGATTTAACTAGGTCAAATCCTTCATTGATGGTTATTAATTCACTTCTGAAGACAGAACACGAGCCAGTGTTACGTCGGCTAAGAGTAAGTTGTCTTTTAGGGGTCTCAATGTAAATGCTGCTTCCTGTAAGCTCATTGATTTAGCTTCCATCAGTGTAAAGTTTAATGGCGTTGGTAGGAATATTGTTGATAACTTCCAAAGTCAGCTGTTTGAGATGTTCCATAACAAGATCAATTTTACAGATTGTAGAAGGGAAATTTTTTTGAAGTGGAAATGGGCTTCGGGGAGTCCTGCAGCTGGATTTAGATTACTTTTAATTAAGTGACGCTCAACATCTTTGCTAAGAATACCCAGGAACTATATTTCACTGAATAGCCTGTTCTTCTTAAGCCTTTGTTGATTTTTCCATTTGTTTAGGTAAGTTGAAGTTTTGTTGAAGTGATTGTAATTGGATAGCTTGTTATATTATTCAATAAGGCCAATATTTCTTCTTAATTGCAGCGGTTGTAGGTCAGCTTCAAAAAGTACAACTGTTGACGGACAACTGCGCTTTAGTCCTGTAATGATACGAGCAGCACTCAGTTGAACTTGTTCTAATTTCTTGAGATTGGTGTCAGATGCATTGCAATTTACTGGGAGACCGTATTCGAGAATTGGCCGTATGAAAGCTTAGTAGGTGGTTTTGAGAGTAGTTGCGTCTGCTCCCCAGTTTTTACCAGCAATGTATTTCAGAATATTTAACCGTTTTCTGCACTTTAAAACAATATGTTCTATATGTTTGTTACTGTTAAAATCTGGATCAATAACAAATCCCAGATATTTAGGATTTTTTTTGTAGGTAAGTTGCTGGCCGTCTAAAATCAGTTTAGGCTGATAATTATACTGATGCCTGTTTGTGGTGAAAAGGTTAGCAACAGACTTAGTAGGATAGAAAGTTAATTTTAGATTTGAAGCAGAATTCGACAAAGCAAGCAGAGAGTCATCTAATCTTTGCTCTACTTCTTTAATGTCTGTACTGGAAGTTCAAAGAGCGATGTCATCACCAAACAGGCTGATTTTTATTCCTGGAACAGGAACTCTCTCAACTCCGGCTTGATATATGATGAAAAGAGTTGGGCTACGGACTGATCCCTGGAAAACACCTTGACTGAGTTTATATACGTTTGAGAAAGTTTTGTTTGGAAATTGTAGCACTGAAATATCATACGAAAACTTATATCAAATTCTATAACCAACATTTTTATTTCTACAAACTCCTAGAATATCAGTAAAGTAATACATATATATACTCTTCAATATGAGAGTTTCGTTTCACCTGTGGTATCTGATATTACACAGAAAAGTTCCAATTCAAATGGAGATTCACCATAACTTTTTTATGACATATATGCCCATGAAAGGTTTCTTATGAGAAAAACAATAGACGTGAGTGTGTGTGTGTTTTGTCCCACATAATCAATAGTTGCTGAAACTTGGTTTGATAAATAATATAATATTCGAAAACAACACACATTTGGTATGTGTGTGATTAGAAATATATAAGACGTATCACTAATGAAATATTAAAGGTCAAGAAAAAATTTTGTTACTGTATTATTTCGAAATAGGTAAATTATATTAATTGAGTTGCAAAATTCAGATCTTTCTGTTTTTCTTTTAAAAGCAAAAGCTCAACTGTAAATAAATGTATCTACTATAATCTAACTTTTACTCTCATTTTTTCGAGCTCACTAGAAACTGCGTTTTCATTATCAAGTTCTTTTCGCAAAAGATAACTGATTTCGATAAAAAAAAATTCTATTCTGTTGTGAATGTAAATATCTTTCATTTTTTATTATTTTGAAGGTCGCTTTTACAAACTAATTTGATTTAGTATTTGTTAATTTCTGCTACTGTTGCTTTTATAAGTTTTCTTTTTACTTTAAAACTCCTAACTGAGGCAGGAATGCTTTTCGGTGAAGATCTTTTTATTATTAGAAAAATGCAATTACAAGGTCCACGTGTTTCTGTGTCTCATTTGTAAGCCTTCTTATTATTAGGATCATAAGAACGCTACTTTGTGAGTTTTGCTCTTATTTTTTTTTGTTTCTTTTAGTATGATCTTATTCTATCTTATCGATTTTATGTTTTTCAGCAAGGTGGTTATCCATTTCTATTTCCCTAAAAATTTTTATACAAAGAACTTAAGTGAACTGCATTTTTTAATTTAGTATAGGTCGTTGAGGACCAATGTTGTGAACTACTGTTCTTCCTACAGTGAAAATATCGTCAACCACTATTAAATGAAGTCTTCAGATTCTTTTTCCGACCGACTTCCCCTCTCAAATTACACTTCCTTTCGTATGTGTATTTTTAATGTCCATAAATTACAAAAATAATATTCAAAGAAAACCACTTAACTACATTGAAAAATCGTTAGCACAGAAAGAAAATATATAAAATGAATGATAGAATCGGTTTAATTTGAGCAAATAGCGAAGTTCTAGAGTTCGTAGAAGGACCAAACTCACAAAATGCTACTAATTACTAAAACATTTTTTTTTCATTTTACCAATTAAATTCATAACATACTCAGCGTGAGCGTAAAATGACAGTACGTTTCATCTTGAAGTATATAGAATATTTATATAATTTAAGTAGAAAATTTTAAGATTACGCAAATTTTAACTAAATAGTTCACACGAAGCATTAGAAATTATTAAAAATAAAAATTATAAAATTAAATCAATGTAATAACCGCAGTGATGGATGGCGTAATCCTTTTTTAGTCAAAGTATAATCCAAAATACTAGTCTTTTATCTACTGCCAAGAAAGTCGTTATGTAGAAAGAAATAGCATTTCGATTCGGTTCTTTGCATATCTGCACACGAAAGCTTAGAAATGAACGTATGCTTCTTGGATGAAATAGAATATCTAGATTACGATGAAATTCTTTTTTAGAAATGAAGTAACTAAAAATAATAACGTACCTTAGCACATTAAATTTAATTGTGAAAGATAAATAAAATTAATATCTCAAATAATAACACATAGAAACATTTATATATAAGAAATTAAAATTTTCAAATAAAGTTTTGTTTATAAAATACTTGACTTTGAATAATAATTTTAAATCATAAAAAGCCCTCAGTGATATATAAGTAATCCTTCTTAATCTATATATATAAAGGAGAAAAGCGACTCACTCACTGACTGACTGACTGACTGACTGACTGACTGACTGACTAATCACGAAATCTCTGGAACTATTCAACCTACAGACTTGAAATTTGGTAGACATGTTCCTTTGATAGAGTAGACATCAGCTAAGAACCGATTTACCGAAATTCGAAACGCAAGGGGCGTTACGGGGGGTTAAGGGCTTTAATAATAATTGTTTCCATGTTTAAACTACTTGATGTACAATCTTGAAATTGGGTAAGAGGATTCCTTTCAGAGAGTAGAGATCCGCTACAAAATCAGTTTGGTGAAAATCGACCCCCAAGTGGCGTTACAGGGGCTTAGGGGGCGTTATAGATAATTATTTCCATTTTTAAACTATTTGACGCACTGTCTTTAAATTTGATACATAGATTCCTTTCGTAGAATAATGATCAGTTACAAAACGGGTTTTGTGAAAACAGACTTCTAAGTGGCGTTGCGGGGGATTAAGGGGCGTAATAGATAAATATATCCGTTTTTAAACTACTTCACCTACCTGCTTGAAAATTGGTAGGTAAGTTTCTTTCCTGGATTACATATCCGCTACAAAATGGGTTTTGGGAAAATTGACCCCCAAGGGGTGTTGCGGGGGCGGGGGGTTTAAGGGGCGTTATAAATTCCTATTTTTAAGTTATTTGACGTACAGTCTTGAAACTTAGTAAGCTGATTCCTCTCATAGGGTAGAGATACGCTAAAAATGGGTTTCGTGAAAATTGCCCCCAAGTGGCGTTGAGGGGACTTAAGGGGCGTTACAGATAATTATTTCCATTTTTAAACTATTAAACGCACAGTCTTTATATTTGATAAAGAGATTTCTTTCATAGAGTAGAGATCAGCTATAAGAAGGTTTTGTGAAAACAGACCTCTAAGTGGCGTTGCAGGGGAATAAGTGGCGTAAGAGATAAATATTTTCGTTTTTAAACTATTTGACCTACCTGCTTGAAAATTGGTAGGAATGTTTCTTTCATGGAGTAAATATCCGCTACAAAACGGGTTTGGAGAAAATTGACCCCCAAGGGGTGTTGCGGGGGTTAAGGACAGATATAAATAATTATTTCTTTTTTTAAACTATTAGACTCACAGTCTTGAAATTTGGTTTGCAGATTCCTCTCATAGGATAGAAATACACTGCAAAATGTGTTTTGTGAAAATCGACCCCTAGGTGGTGTTGCGGGGTTCAAGGGGCGTTATTGATAATTTTGCATTTTTAATTAATTGGACGCACAGTCTTCAAATTTTGCTAAGCAGATTCCTTTCATAGAGTGCAATTCCCCTACAAAATGGGTTTTGTGAAAACAGACCCAGAAGTGGTGTTGCGGGGGCTCAAGTGGCGTTATAGACAATTATCCCCATTTTTAAACTGTTAGACGTACAGTCTTGAAATTTGATAAGCAGATTCCTTTCGTAAAGTAGAGAAATGCTACAAAATGGGGTTCGCGAATATCAACTACCAAGTTTAATTTCGGGAGATTAAGAGGCGTAATCGATAAATATTTCCATTTTTAAACTACTTGATCATCCTGCTTGAAAAGTGGTAGGCATGTTCCTTTCATGAAATAGAGTTCCTCTAACAAAGAGTAAAAGGAAAATTGACCACTAAAGATGTTTGCGAGGGGTCAAGAGGAGTTACAGAAAAAAATTCCTGTTTTTAATTGTTAGACCCATATACTTGAAATTTGTTAAGCATGTTTCTTTTGTTGAATATGGATCCACTAAGAATAAATTTTAAGCAAATGAAGTTCTGGGGGGTTACTGGGACGTATTGACAAAAAAAATTACTTTTTTCGAGCTACAAGGACTATAATAATGAAATTTGGTTTGCATTTTTCTTTTGTTGAATTGAAATCCGCTAAGAGCGGTAATTTTGGAAAACGCTCTCAACGGGATTACGGGGATATTGATAGTAAAACTTTTGCTTTTTTCTGTTAGATTTAGACTTGAAATTTGGCTTGCATGTTCAATTTACGGAGTAGAGATCCACCGAAAATTGGTTTTGCGGGAATCCACTTGGTGTTTGAGTTACGAAAGAGCAAACATCATTCTATGCTTCAATTTTAGAGATTTTTAGAAAATACAAGTTAGATGAGTTCTGCCCTTTTTTTTTATCAACAGGTGACAGTTACACGTATAAGTATATTTTTCAATTCAATCGAATTCTTAATGCTAGGACTTAGATATCAATAATTTATGCATATATATAAGCAGTAAAAATTTATAAAACATCATGAAATACCCAGCGAAGCGGGCGGGTAACAGCTAGTATATATATATAAAGGAGAAAAAGCGACTAATCACGAAATCTCTGGAACTATTCAACCTACAGACTTGAAATTTGGTAGACATGTTCCTTTGATAGAGTAGACATCAGCTAAGAAAGGATTTTCCGAAATTCGAAACGCAAGGGGCGTTACGGGGGGTTAAGGCTTTAATAATAATTGTTTCCATGTTAAAACTACTTGATGTACAATCTTGAAATTGAGTAAGCGGATTCCTTTCAGAGAGTAGAGATCCGCTACAAAATGAGTTTGCTGAAAATCGACCCCCAAGTGGCGTTGCAGGGGCTTAGGAGGCGTTATAGATAATTATTTCCATTTTTAAACTCTTTGACGCACTGTCTTTAAATTTGATATATAGATTCCTTTCGTAGAATAATGATCAGTTACCAAACGGGTTTTGTGAAAACAGACTTCTAAGTGGCGTTGCGGGGGATTAAGGGGCGTAATAGATAAATATATCCGTTTTTAGACTACTTCACCTACCTGCTTGAAAATTGGTAGGTAAGTTTCTTTCCAGGAGTAAATATCCGCTACAAAATGGGTTTTGGGAAAATTGACCCCCAAGGGGTGTTGCGGGGGCGGGGGGTTTAAGGGGCGTTATAAATTCCTATTTTTAAGTTATTAGACGTACAGTCTTGAAACTTAGTAAGCAGATTCCTCTCATAGGGTAGAGATACGCTAAAAATGGGTTTCGTGAAAATTGCTCCCAAGTGGCGTTGAGGGGACTTAAGGGGCATTATAGATAATTATTTCCATTTTTAAACTATTAGACGCACAGTCTTTATATTTGATAAAGAGATTTCTCTCATAGAGTAGACATCAACTATAAGAAGGTTTTGTGAAAACAGACCTCTAAGTGGCGTTGCAGGGGAATAAGTGGCGTAAGAGATAAATATTTTCGTTTTTAAACTATTTGACCTACCTGCTTGAAAATTGGTAGGAATGTTTCTTTCATGGAGTAAATATCCGCTACAAAACGGGTTTGGAGAAAATTGACCCCCAAGGGGTGTTAAGGGGGGTTAAGGGCAGATATAAATAATTATTTCTTTTTTTAAACTATTAGACTCACAGTCTTGAAATTTGGTTAGCAGATTCCTCTCATAGGATAGAAATACACTGCAAAATGTGTTTTGTGAAAATCGACCCCTAGGTGGTGTTGCGGGGGTTCAAGGGGCGTTATTAAAATTTTTTTGCATTTTTAATTAATTGGACGCACAGTCTTCAAATTTTGCTAAGCAGATTCCTTTCATAGAGTGCAATTCCCCTACAAAATGGGTTTTGTGAAAACAGACCCAGAAGTGGCGTTGCAGGGCTCAAGTGGCGTTATAGAAAATTATCCCCATTTTTAAACTGTTAGACGTACAGTCTTGAAATTTGATAAGCAGATTCCTTTCGTAAAGTAGAGAACCGCTACAAAATGGGTTTCGCGAATATCAACTACCAAGTTTAATTTCGGGAGATTAAGAGGCGTAATCGATAAATATTTCCATTTTTAAACTACTTGATCATCCTGCTTGAAAATTGGTAGGCATGTTCCTTTCATGAAATAGAGTTCCTCTAACAAAGAGTAAAATGAAAATTGACCCCCAAAGATGTTTGCGAGGGGTCAAGAGGAGTTACAGAAAAAATTCCTGTTTTTAATTGTTAGACCCATATACTTGAAATTTGTTAAGCATGTTTCTTTTGTTGAATAGGGATCCACTAAGAATAAATTTTAAGCAAATCAAGTTCTGGGGGGTTGCTGGGACTTATTAACAAAAAAAATTACTTTTTTCGAGCTACAAGGACTATAATAATGAAATTTGGTTTGCATTTTTCTTTTGTTGAATTGAAATCCGCTAAGAACGGTAATTTTGGAAAACGGCTCTCAACGGGATTACGGGGATATTTATAGTAAAACTTTTGCTTTTTTCTCTTAGATTTAGACTTGAGATTCGGCTTGCATGTTCAATTTACGGAGTAGAGATCCACCGAAAATTGGTTTTGCGGGAATCCACTTGGTTTTTGAGTTACGAAAGAGCAAACATCATTATATGCTTCAATTTTAGAGATTTTTAGAAAATACAAATTAGACGAGTTCTGCCCTTTTTTTTTATCAACAGGTGACAGTTACAGGTATAAGTATATTTTTCAATTCAATCGAATTCTTAATTCTAGGACTTAGATATCAATAATTTATACATATATATAAGCAGTAAAAATTTATAAAACATCATGAAATACCCAGCGAAGTGGGCGGGTAACAGCTAGTTACTTATATATCACTGCACACATATGTGTGTATGTGTACTGCATACACATATACACATGCAGATGTATATTCAATTTTGTATAACATGACTTAAACAAAGAAATGAATTTAATAATTAATGCGCGTTGACATTGAAAATAAAGATAATAAATAAATTTTTCTCATGCAAGTTCATACAGTCCATAAATCTGTCCACTGTCCCATAATATATTGATGCAATCCCGCAGGGCCACTTTTCCGCTTAGGCACGCTTAGCACGTGCCTAGGGCGCAAAAGATTTCTGGATGCAAAAAATTGAATGTTGAAAAAAGAGAGAAAAAATTTAAATTATAGCGAACGTATCACCACTACGAGATTCTCAATACAAGATTCTAGATATTCAGAAATCTTCATGAAAAGGAGCTAGAAGATATAAAAAATAGGCAAAATACTTGGCTCAAAGGTACCCAAAAGTCATCGATAAAGAACAGTTAGGGCGAGAGTGTCAACAATTCAAAATGTATAGGAAGGTGGAAAAAATAACAACAAGAATCTGTTCCTACATCAAGAAAAACAAGTTGGAAAGTATCTTCCCAAATTTAGAAGCCACAATGAGAATTTATTTCACTCTTCCTGTGACAAAATGTACATCGGAGAAAAGCCTTTCTGCCCTTAAAAGAGTAGAGACTTAAATGAGATCTACTATGGAGAATTAAGAGTTTAAAGTTTGATATTTCTATGCACTCAAGATTACATAACAATAGAAATTGGTTACAATGATGTCAATGATCAAAGCTCGAAGAAAATATTTGTTACAAAAAGTCAAGTACAATGACAGTGACTCAACAAAATATATATAAGAATGTCTAAATGTAAAAGATAGTTAAGCGATAAACACGATGAAAAAAGATGACAATTAACAAATTAAAAACAGTTCATACTATAATGTATACTTTATACCAGGGGTCGGCAACCTTTTAGCTCTGATATGCCAAACCAATCTACCAATATGATTCAGCGTGTCACACAGTAGGACATGTTTGAAACGTTTCGATTCCAGTGATACTGCATGCAGCGTTAGAGAAAATAAAGTTCTAAAATACAGATAGTTACAGTTTAAATATATATTAACTTTGCATCATTTAAAGATATTTCTTAAAAATACATTTATTTCTTCAACAAAAATAAAAACAATTAAAATTGTACATATATTAAGTATTTTTAAAGATATTTATTAAAATAAGAAATAGACAACATAATATATTAAGTATTTCCCTTCATTATAGTTAAACAAAAAGATAAATCTTAATGTGAACAAAATATTTGCACCGCACTATTTTCATATCGCATAATCAGAGGTAAAATTTGTGACTTTGAACTTGACTCGATTCTGAGTACTCAGTTGTTAAACAATTTGTTTGTGAACTCTAAATTTATTTTTCATATGAAGAAAGATTTTTAGTTAGATATGTAGAAGCAAAAGCGCGGATTCTTTCTCCAAACAATTAAATACTCTAGCAATAACATTCAATAATTTACCAAATAGCTGTAAATTTATCTCTGGAGTTACCTTTCAGATTTTTTCGTAATTCCTTAAAAGTCCGAAATTCTGAAGTGTTTGTCAAATAAGATCCATTACAAATTTACTAACATTTAAATCCATCCATTACAAATTTACTAACATTTACTAACAAATTGTCAACATTTGAGTAGATGGAAGCATCTACTCAAATGTTGACAAATTTGCAGAGTAGTGCAGAGTGCCACTGAAAATTGTACCGCGTGCCACATGTGGCACGCGTGCCTTAAGTTACCGACCCCTGCTCTATACTGTTATTAGAAACGATTTCATAAATTTACTGCACTATTTCGGAGTACGTGCTCGTTAAATCAGTGGGTCCGAAAGTCTTGTGGGTGGTCGTAGCCGAAACCACAAATGCAGGGGGGTGGAAAATATTTCCCTCCCCTTCAGCTCCATGCCTAAATTGTGGAGGTGGAGATAGGTGGTGTCGCCATCTATCGTTAAGAAGTTCAACCTGTCTCACAGGTTCTGGCAACTTTCATTCCTTTCCTTCTGGTACGACAACAACTGTACTAATTTATAGTGACCATGGTAGCCGAGTGGTCAAGGTATCGGATCGTGGCTAGCATGTCACGAGTTAGAGCCCAGTACCACTAAAGACCGGCCGTGTAGGGGAGTGATGCACGTTAAATCTGTCGAGAGCTCTAACGTCTTCCCATTGGTGTGGTGTGGTAGTTAGGAGAGAGGTTCCAGGTTAGGTGTCGTCCTCGTTACTTGACCATAGTTCAAAATTACGAGACCCGTCCCCAAAAGCCCTCGTGTAGCTGAACAGTGTGAAGTTAATATTCACTCACTCACTCACTGTACTAATTTACAGGAGGGTGGGTGGGTCGTGATACCGTAAGGTAAGAAATTAACAAGAGTGGTCAAACCATGCCACTATCCTTTCCTGGTTGCCAGTACAGGACACGGCGGGTCCATGGAGGGTAGATAATGGAGAGACTCTCCAGAGAGCAAAAACAAAGAAAAGAAAAAGAGTAGGGAGTTAAAGGAAAATCCATCTCAAACCGAAATTGGCAAGGTAGGTACTGCAGAAGGAGGAGGATGCTCTAGAAACAGGGGCGTAATATATTGTAGTGCCTAGGGCACCGGGGAGGTTAAAAACGACCTTGAAATCCCAGTTGAAAGCTTTTGTTTTAATAAAATTGTTATACCATAAAAATGTCGAAAATCCTTTCCTCGAATTTTACAAAACATAAAAAACAGTATTTACTCGTAATTTTGTTTATTATCTTAGGAGAAAATGCATTTAAAGGGAGGCTATTATATTTATCGTACAGGAGATCAATAATTACAAATAATTTTAGTATCTCAAACTTCCAGAATTATCCCTACTCGATAATATGTTTTTCATCGGTGATAAAATACGTGGGTATGAGACAGATTTTTGAAAAAAAATTGCAAGCCTTGGAAGATCTCCAAATCATCCATAAAAAAAGGTGTCAAGAAAATAAGCTCCTTTATCTTTTGAATGTTTTCGTCGTAATTTATCAACTTACTCTAAGGAAAAAATCTTGATAATAGATAAGTGTAAATGGGTTGTCTTATAGAATTCGTATCTTATTACCACACGTGAGGTCAGGATATGAAACACCTTGAGAGAATACACTTGATTTAAGACTTTTTACTCAAGCCTATCAGTGCGTTTTAGTGTTATTTTCATTCTCAGTTGCTCCAACCACTTTCGGAGGCTTGGAAGAGTGTGAGTAAAATAGTAATACTTAATTTGCTCTTAAATATAACTCTTGTTTAGTTGATATATATTCTGTAAATAAAAATTTGCTTGAAGGGAATAAGAAAAAAATAATATTCTGTATAACTGAATAGGATAAATTTGTTATTATTTATACATGCAATCCTCATAGACTTGGTTGCTATTGCACTTCAAGTTAGAGTAAAAAATTCATTGTTAATTCATTTGAGTATGTGCGTTTCGTATGTGATTCCGGAATCTCTTAAACATTATATGGAATAAAGGGAAATTTTATACACAATTTTGATTGTTGAGAAGAACAAAATTGGCGCTAAAAGAAACAGAAACAAGTTAAAGACTGTAGAGCTTGAATGACCTCATGTTGACCACTCATGGGGGATATCGGTAAGCATTCATGAAAAGTTACTAAAAGAATAAAACCTTGGATGTAAATAAATGTTTCGAAACTACTATTGTTGTTATTACTTTGAAATTAGTGAATGCGAATGACTGCACATATAATGTAGTAATGAGAATTATCTTCTAAGAGTTACAGAACTTAGCTTTTTATACAATCCCTTAAGAGAAAAGGACTTTATGAGTCAAGTGTGTTTTATGTATTTTTATTTTTATGTCTAAAAAAAGTATAGCTTTTATTTCTTTTCTATTAAAATACGCTGAAATAGCTAAAGAAATAAATTTTATATATATATATATAACCAAAATTACGATTAATATACAAATAAAAATTATCTGCCGTAAAATTGTTTAAATTTATAATTAAGATGAGATTTCAAAGTTTTAACTGCATACACTTTGATTAAGCGGCATATAATGTTAAATAATATTCTTGTGACTGAAAGTTCTTTTAAATATGTGATCACTTTATGGTGCATTTAATTGATATCATCCTTTAATTTGAATTACTGAAACTCTAGTCTGTACAATATATGTTATTTTTATTTCTATGAAACATTGGTCATATTATTTTTAATTATTATTATGTACTTTCGGAAAATATCGTGTTGCATTTTCTTTTAAAATGTTGTTACAGAAATTTGTAGAAGAAAATGGTATTTTTAGTGTTGTTTTTTGACTTTAGTTCAAAGTATCATGCTCATATCTGTACCCCATTGTGCAGATTAAGAGTGTAGTGTGTGTTAATCTCCCAAAATTAATTTCATATAAAAATAAATAACTCTTCCATTCTGCGTTCATTAGCGAAAATTTGTGTTTGTGGGACTGCTATTCTTAACTCAATATTACATATAAAGGAAATCTATTTAACAGGTAGCCGAAATTATTCTAAATCAGTTTATTGCTAATTTTCCTTTACATTTCACAATTAATTGTGATTCCTTATTTTCTTCTAAATGTGTAATTAGAGCTTACTGTATAAGCCGGCGTATAAAGCGCACCTATGCTTTTGCGCTGCAGTTTTTGATTTTTAGGTATATTCGCCGTATAACGAGCACCCTCTTTTTTAACACCTTTTTATAAGCTTCACTTGTATGTAACACAATCTTTGAACTCAGTTTTTACCCACTTTAAAAGACCAGATTAATTCGAAATTTTGCTCACTTGTCCAGAACCGATGACAATACAATAATTTAATAAACTTGTTCCATTGTCCTGATCAGGATCATCAGAATTAAGAGCTTCCCATTTTTAGAATCCCGCATCTGGCGACTAATTTCAGATTCCACTTCCAGATTTGACGACTAATTCCAGATTTGGTGACTAAAAGATTAAGTTACAACTTAGTTCGATTAATTATAAAAGGGTGTTTTTTAGTTTCTTAAATTATGATTTATTACGAAGAAATCTGAAATGTGCGTATGCAATACTCATATTTTGTTGAATTTATTTATTTGTGTTATTATCCCAGTCTTACACAAACATACGAATTACACATATAACCATTTTATTCCTTTCAATCCCGCCATATTTATCAAACCATACCATTCAGCTTGATATGACCTGGAACTTTTGGCTTGTTTTAATTTTTTAATCGCCGACTTAGTATAGGGCTACAATTAAAAATATTTATATTTAGAATACAATAATTTGAGAGGAAATTTTGTATTAACATACCTAATATACATACACATCCAATACACATTACTTTTAAATGCATTCGAAATGGATGCCACTAAGTTCAACACTGGTACTGACTGGCACAGGCACGTCTTAAAGTGCGAGCCAAAAGTTGCAAGTATCGAGAATAACAGACATGCGCATATTGCCCATTGGCGCCTCACAATGTGAAACAGAAAAGGGACTTTACAAGTGCTATGAAAGTCTTTTTCTACAAACATAACTGAACAGAACCTTTCAAAAGTACATTCTATCCGAAGAAAGTGCTTTAAATATGGTTATTTGCTTTGGTTTGTCGATTTTTTCCCAAGAAACAAAATGTTAGTTCAATTATACGCTTTATTTTATATTTTGCAAACACTTTTGCTTTATTTCAAGTACTACATTCTTTTATATACATTTGTTGTCATTTGTGTAACTTTGGAACTGTAATGATCAAACTGAAGGCAATAGACAGCATTCAAATTGCCTTTGTGTCAATGCAGTGCTTGAAAAAATACAAATAGAATAAAAATAATCCACACAAATTAGAAAATCTAAATAAACCCGCGTAAACAAACAATTGATTGCTTAGCAATCGTGGGACAGTTGATAAGCTTGAATGGGTCAGAGTCTGACCCACGGGTCATAGGTTAGCCCTCACTGCTATAGACTGAAGAAATCTTTTTATCTTTAATTTGTTCAATGATATATATATATATATATATATGGGAGTAACCAAAATTTCTCCAAAAAAGAAGTTAGACTTTTCAGATAGCGGGGTTTTAGTGGCGAGGTGTCTAGGGGTCTTTTAATACTTACGGATTCAGTTTCATAACTCGAAACAAAATAATGTAAACGAAGAAAAAGAATAATAAAAAAAATTGAAGGAATTGAAAATAAAAGAATTTATTTCGAGTTATAGGGAAAAGTTTACCGGGGAGGATTTAAAGGGCAATAGGAATTAAAACATGGTGATATTAAATAAACAGAAAGTTAGAAAATTCTTTTTAGCAGGACGTTAGAGTTCTAAAAAGCGCATTATGTGACTGAAACTTAAAGCTTGCTTAGCGAGCGCGATACGTATTCATCGAACGGTGGTTAGTAGGCCTCTGATTGAATATTATTAATGTCGGCGTGTTTCGAAAGCCCGATAGATGGCGTTGATCTGGAATGCTGTTTTAATTAAAATTATTGTCCTCTACAAAGTGATATGATCTAACCTTTTACAAAAATAGTTCCATGGGATATCACACACACACCACACACACACCACACCACCACACACCACACACACACACACACACACACACACACACACACACACACACACACACCACACACACACACACACACCACACACACACACACACACACACACACACACACACACACACCACACACACACACACACACACACACACACACACATATATATATATATATATATGTATAAATATACAGTAAGACCCCATTAAATGAATTACTCGGGAATGAACATTTTGTTGGTTAATTCGGGGTTATTCGTTATTTCAGGGTTCAAACAAATGCATTTTTGTACTTGCCTTTTGGAAATTCTGTAAGAAATTACACAAAAAATATCCATAATTAGAAATTACACACTCTTTTTTCAACAGTTAAAAATATTATTAGTGAATTATTACGCATAGGTTAATTGGAAATTTAAAAATACTTATTAATAGATGTTTAAAAATCTTTTTGATCCTTGACTCGAAAGAGTTCTTTATCGACTCTATGCAGAGAAGAAAACGCTGCATCATTCATATCCTGCTGCATAAGAGAGAGTTATATGTTTTCAGTTTCCAACCAATGTAAAACATTAGAAAATATAATAGTTTCAATAGTTTTTCATTATTGCATAATTTTTGCAACAGAATCGCTCCCATTGGTTCCGAACAATCATCCATTTCCTCAACTTCAGTTGCAGACATAGACAGGCCGTCACTAAATGTACATAATCGTTAAGAACTTAAAATATCCCCTACTTTGTGTATTGTGATGAGAAAAGAGGAATTCCCTCTCCTACTCAAGACTCACATGATAGGTTTTACTCATGACTTATCTGCACCTGTAAAGTTAAATAGCGACTTTCACCCTTTCCCGTTGAAATTTGATTCTTTCAAGAAAAGTCATTTTCTGTTCCGAACAAAAGAATATCCTTTGGGGGGAAAAATCCAATTTTTTCTAATACAAACTAATAAACGCAAACACACTCACATACGTGAAGTTTTGAGCAATAAATACAATACTTCAAACAAGAAAAGCAATTTTTACTTATATAGTTTTGTATTAAATACCCAAGCCTCCTAAACATTTTCTAAAGAATCAATACCGTACCTCAATAAAAATCCATTATGCACTATGCAGCTATCGTGGCTTTTTACTGATATGTCACCGATCTATCTTTAGATTAATTTCTATCTTTAGTATAAGTAAACTAGCATTCAATTTAATCGCTTCTTGGTGAAAGGTGAGGGGAAAAATGAAACCCTGACCTACTTTTTATAAAAAGTATCAATACGCAGAGATACAGTTACTCCATTCGTATTTTCCCCCCTAATCTAAATGAATATTGTTTAAAATCGAAAATTTTTTTCAAATGACAAATTTTTTTAACCTATCAACACCATATTTTAACCTACTTAACATATAGAAATATCATATTTTAAAATATTTCACCTTTTTTTTGGCATCAATCAATTTTTTGTATCAAATAATCTCTTACTAATATGAATGCGAAATTGAAATTTAATTTTATACATGAAAAACTATGCATTTATAAAATGTTTATAAGTTTGACGTAAATTTTACGTTCAGGCAGTTGTAATGTCGTGATCCGTAAAAATTATTTCATTATTTGGTAGCATGAGGGATCACACAGTTTTTTTTTGTTGTTGCCAAAAAGGCATTTTATTCCAAATTAATTAGACATAGCTTTAAATGCAGTAGCAAATTTTTGCACTTCCCAGCGTTTCGCTGGAGAAATGTTCTAGTTCCATTTATAGTTAAAAGATCATGAAATGATCGGCTCCTGGGTGCGGATGTCCCCGCAACCCCTTTCGCTGGTATGGTCTAAGGTCTCTACACTAAGTTCTCCGACTTTCAAAAGTTATCGATGTCCATCTCCCTTGGTCCTGCTGCCCCCTTAACCTCCATCGAGTGTCTTCAAAGCAACAAAACTCATGCGGAAGGTAATGCAGAAAATTGAAGGAGATCAAAAAGGTCCTCGTCAACTTGTGAGTCAACCCTTTAAACCCCCTGGGTGGGCCTCTTTTACGCCCCCAATTATCTCTGATTGGAGAGGGTAGCGGATCTGCACACGGCGCTTCTCGTTTTAGTCCCAACTCCATTGGTGCTTGGACACAACAGGCTGGCGCGTCTGAAACCAACTCCGACCCTGCACATCGGGAGGGCTATAAATCGCCCTGTCACTTTGATACTGAGGGTATGTCTTTATCAGGACAGGCTGATACACCTTTTCATTCAAATAGTTAGTGTTACACATGTGCAAGGGTGACCCAACAAAGGATACTGTTCACGGTGCATTCTTTCTATACATCACTGAGACTAAAATCGTGAGGGTGTTGGAGAAAGAAAAGGTGTGGGGTAACATCAAAGCTACCTTCAGAATTGACTGGCATCTATTCTCCCCCCCCGGGGGCATGAGAGAAGAATACCCGGTCTTTTTGGAAGATATTATGTCCCATCTGGGTATACCGGTCACCCTTGACAAGTCATCAAACTTGACAAGTATTGTCGGGGAGTGTTCGACTAATGAGCCGAAGTCATACAGTGATGTATTAAGGCATTTTTAGATCTGAAAAAAAAATATTCCAAATTTGGTTTAGTTCCTCCATGTTTTATAACACCATATAAAAATAAATAAAAAGAAAAGAAAAATATTAATTACAATAATTTTTTATGCGCTTTTTAAAATTTTTTTTTTATCGAAATGATTTTTATCTTTAATCTTATCTTTTATCTATCTCATGAAAAGAATTATAAACTAGTGGAGATAGTAGAACTTTATTAAATCAAACTATATGTTTAGTTTTCAATCAATAGTTAAAAAGATTTTTTTTCTTTACTTATACACAAACTCATAGCATCTGGTCTAAATCATTAGGTTTCAAATAACAAATATTTTATTTTCTTTCTTTCTTTTAGTAAAATTCAAAGATAATTCTTAAAAATCTTTTTTAAAAATTGGCCTTTTCGATCGCTATTTTTAATTTTCGAAATTTTACACTAGATATTTTTTTCTCCAAATATTCGTTTTGGCTTTTATTTTGGCTGTGGTGGCTGAATGGTCATGGTCACGATGGTAGCCGGCTTTGTTTCCGTTCATCGTGGGTTTGAGTCCCGGTGCCACTAAAGACCTAGGGTTAAATCTGTTAATCATGATAAATCTGTGCGTGTGTCGAGGATCAAATTCCCCTTTTTTGCATTATGAGGTAGTTTGGAGAGTGAAGTGTCAACTCATGTGTTGTCCTCGTCATATGATTGGGGGTCAAAATTACTAGGTACGCCACCAATAAACCTCGGGAGTAGAAGAACAGACCGATTCTACGATAAAAGGCTGCATAGGCTGCGGCCAAATCGAGTTGGTTTCTACTGATGAGTTAAGTTGTTTCCTACCTGTTGCGGAGTTGAGTCCCCCCCCCCTGGTATAGTTTAGGTTTCGGTTTTCATTACGCATGCAGCTCAGCACAGGTGGTTATAGAGTTGAGTTGTTCCTTCCTGCTGATGGGTTGAGTTGTTTTTTAAAAACCGTGTGCAGCCTTTTGTCGTATAATCGGCTGTCCACTCTCGAGTTCCTTTTTGCAGTGCGTCGTTAATAAACAACCACTCAATCAATTGATTTTTATTTAATTTATTCTCTCCAACATTTTCATCAAAAATTATGACTTCAATAACCATCAATATGTGTGGTTAAATTTTATTTTTTTAAAATAGAGTTCTCAATATCAATAAGAACTGCGCTTTTGCATTCAGTAATCTTGGAGAGATATAGACCGTTAAAAACAAAGCTGAAAAGCAAACACTATTTGAGCTCTTTTTATGATCTTATTTTTCAAAATAGGATTTTTATTTACTTTAGCATCTTTTTGATATCGAGACATTTAACATCACACATTGTTGCATTATTCATTGTAATTAATTAAATAAGTTTCATTTGTGTTTAAATTCAACAAGGATTCCTGAATAAATTCCAGTATACTTTTGTATTGGAAAAGGATAGGAAATAATATGTGCTTTAATTCTGATAAGATAGTTAAACCTTAACATTTTTGTGCAGAAATGTTGAATTAAAAGTAACATTTTATAACAATTAAACATTACTTTTACAAATTATGTCAAAAAATAAAACGTAACATAATAATAGAAAACTAAAAAAAAATTAGTATATAAATATTTTTTATATTTTATATATATATATATATATATATATAAATTTATGAGAAATATATAAATTAAATCCCATGATCATTTTCAAGAAATACGTACAGCAAATAAATCAAAATGAAGTTCTGATCATAAATTAAGCAAGAAGTTGTAGAACGTCAATCAAGGTACTAATATTTTTTAATACTACTTAGTAATTTAAAAGCTTTATCATAATTTTTTTGCGTCAGATTGACCACTTGACCGGAACATCTGCTTACATGCACCTCTGTGTCCAACGTCAGGATAACTGAGATGGTCACAGAAGACCTTGACTCTATTGGACTGTTTAGCCTCTAAGGTATCCTCATTTTAATTATGCTAGCTAATTATGCTTCCATCAGTGGATTCCCATTAGTTTGAGGTCCTTTTCAACAGCGTCTAACGTCTTTTCAACGTCGTCATCGTGCAGGAGGTCGTCCTCTACCTTTGATCCCTTCAATTTTCGAAAAAGTTACTTAATTGGTAAAAAAAGCACCGGCATATCTGTATAGATGTACTAGCCGCCTAATACATGATGCTTTTATAGTTCTCACAATGTCAGCTCCACCATATTTGCTATATTTCCTGTACATTTTATGTTTGTAAGGAATTCTTCCATCATTGTTCTCTTAAATAGGTCCAAAGATTTTTCTTTCAAAGGTGAGCAACTTTTCTTCCTCTTCTTTATTGAGGGTCTAATATTCGCTTTCATACAGAGCAGGCCTGATTAAAGTTTTGCATATGCTCAACTTGAAGTTTATGGAAATAAACTTAGACTTGTGAATTGGTTTATGAGACCACAAGAAAACTTCTATTACCCAAACAAATTCTATTGTTTATTTCAATTTTCAGAACGTTGCTGCATGAGACTTGACCTACCTAGCTTCATTTACTTACGCATGAAAAACTATGGTGGAGTATTTTTCGAGAACATCAAGTATTTAAGCAGAATTAAATATAAACTTTATAGTTAAAATATTTTTATACATTGGCAAAAGGTACTTTTGAATGAAACAAATTCTTGTACCAGCTTTGTTCACACAGACACTTTTTTACCATTTAAAAAATTTGTCTTGTTATTCTCATCAGGTTTTAGCTCTCATCTGCTTTTAATACCAGTTTATTAAAATACCGTTTCACGTTTTAACTCTCTGTTCCTTTTGACAAAAATTTATATTTTTTAGTACTCAAATATTTACATACTTGTTCTATTATACATTTTATTCATCCTTCTTTTCATATCAGTTCATTTATTATCATCTATAATCCTTCCCTCTCTTCGTCTGTTTCTCCACTATCTTTTAATAAAAGTCATCACTTTTATTATCACTATTTGCATTCTCAAATTTCAAAAGGTCTGACTTTGGACACCTTATTTTTCACTTTAGCTCAAGAATGATATAAATCATAAATTTTATATATATTTATCAATGCACACATTTACGGATAAAAATGCATATAAAATTTTCACGATGAAATCTCTTTTATTGACAGAATGTGAAATGACGTTTTTATATAATAGAAGGAAAATGATATTTTTATCTATGCTAGAATCTTTGTGAAGTTTTCATGCATAATGTGCTAATTAATTTTCATATTTAGTCTGGAATTTGAATGTTCTGTGCAGTTAAAACTTCAAATGACAAGGATTTGTTACTTATTTGTATGATTTAAACACAATCAGAACATTATAAAATAAAACGATTCCTGCAATATGCACACAGTTATTTCTGTATTAAAATTATTTTAAATAGTTATTACCATTGACATCTGTAAAATAACAATCTGTGTCCATGAATTATTCATAAATAATGAAAGGTGCAAAAAATAGATTTTTTAGGGGGTATGAGAAAAAGTATGAGTATAGTATGAGAAAAAAATAAGATAAAAATGAATTGATGTTGGATTTAAAGGATAACTTGATAACGATATATCTCTTAATCAGTATATCTCAAAGAACTATTCTGTTTTTAGAACGTTATCTTAAATTTCATCTTAAAGTCAGTGGCCACGGAAACCTAAAAGGTTAAGGTTCCGGACTCGTTGCCGGCGTGTTAAGAGTTCGAGCTTAGTACGGTAGAAGATCCGTCGTGCAGAGGGGGCCGATACACGTCAAATCTGTCGAAGCTCAAACCATCTCCTGTTGGTGTTGTGTGAAAGTCAGGAGAAGGGTGCCAGCTCGTAGAGCTGTCGTTCCTCGTTACTTGACCATAGTTCAAAATTACAAGGTCCGTCGCCAAAAGCCCTCGAGTAGCTGAAAAGCGTGACGTTAATATTCACTCATAGTCAATTTTATGTCAAATAACGTTCATGTTAAGTTGTTTAGAGTTAAATAAAAAAACAGATCTATATAGTATTAAAATCTCTCAGTTAGTCGAAATATGTACTTGTGTGATTAAGGTTAATTTAATTTGATAAATAGTTACTTTATATATTCCTGTGACTTTGAAATGACATAAAAATAATATTGAGAAATTACTGACGCACCTATATAGTTTAATTGTAGAAATGTTTTAGTATGTTAAACTTACAGAAGAATTAAAATTTTGATTCACTATTTATGGAACATAATTTCACCGAAACAGAATGAAATACTTCATTTATGTTACAAATAAATTTTTTATTGTTCTATTTTATGTACTTCATAACAAGAAAGGGATTTTTTAATCTTTGTACTTATATTCAGTGGCGTAATGGAGATTATTAGGCCCCCTTGCAGAGTCAGGGTTTGGGCCCCTCTCTCTCCCGATGCGGGGGTTAAGAGAGTGTATGTTACGCCTCTACTTGTATTTAATATCGTCGAACAAAAAGAAAAAAAAAGGTATTATAATATTTTTGATATCATCCTAAAAGCTGTGATGCCTTAGAGGTAATTAAATAATGATATTATAATTTAATTAATAAAATTAATTGCATTAATAAAACTTGGCAGGGCACTAATTTGGGCACATTTAAAGAAATATCCATATAACAAGTAATGTTTTTGAGTTGTGTGTGTGTGTGATGCATTCGCACTGCGGCGTTGATAATGCTCAATTGCCATGGCAACTGTGTGGTTTGTGTTGTGGTGCGGTTCAAACAAAAGTGCAAACAGACAGTTTTTAATGTAAATACAACTACAAATTATTCCACATTGGGGCTGTTGATATATTTTAATTATCTTACAAAAGATTTAGCACACAAAATTAATTAATATTTTACATGAAACCTATAAATAGCTGCAATCTTATGTGAGTGTAGTATCCGAAGGCGGAGCGGGTGGTTTCGTTCTTTCTCTCTATTCGACAGCAGTAATGTCACTAGAGAAAATATAGGCAGTAAAATTATAAGAGTAATATGGGCTGTACCGAATTGTTATATTTTTTTCCCAGCCCGGACCCTAATCTCGTCCGACATGTTGAGTTCATCTCCATTCCATAAACCTCTTCCTTGTAATAACTTTGGCCAAGTTACAGCAGCTCATGGTTCCTCTATTGTCACTACTGAATCCTTGTAGTCATCAGCATCACTTTTGGAGGAGCTGAGTCAAATTTCCAATACCGAAAATAACCTGCGGAATTCATGGAATGTGTAAGAACGCTGCAAGAGTGCAAAAGTGTTCGCTTCTACGTAGAGAGTTGCCAACGGATGTTGTAGAAAAAGTGTAGGGAGTTAGAAGGTGACTACTTCAATTATAATGAGTGTAGCATATGATACAAGTGTAAGTCCTCATTAAGTATTGTTTTTCTTTAAGTTTGTAATAAACTGTGTTAATTCAATAGTTCATCTGATTTTCACTATTAAATTATTTGTAATTTACAGATAAAAACTTGGACAGTTTTTTTGTGATACAATTATTTCAATAACGAAAGTTTAATTTTACTTCTTATCATTTGCCAAGCATGTAATTTGTGTAAAAATCATTGCTGTTTGGAAAAGGTAAATGTAGAGATGCCAGTCTTTCTTATCTTTTTTATAATACAACCTGCCCGTATTTCCACAATTGTAAACTAAAATATTAGTCAAATATGGGCAATTACAAAATTCATTGTGGAGCTTTTTTATACGCATAGCAACAAGAGTCAGAGGTTTTTCATATACTAATAGAAAGCCCATACTTTAAACTTTTAAAATATTAATTTCTGCAACAATGGAAAGTGTTTTAGTACAGTATATTTTAAATTAATTGTTTTGGTGCCCATATTTACCAAGTTTACCCTATTAGTTATTCATAATAGAAATCAACATTTCGTAACAAAATAATCATTTCTTTACCAGATCAGCTTTTTACCCTTCATTTAAAAACGAAAATCTGTTATAATAAGAAGGAGTTTCTTCTACTTCACGTTTCTAATGAAATAAAAAATTTATTTAAAAATTAGATTTTATTTTATTTAAAAAAAATCAAAAACTTAATTAATTAAAAAAAGGAAAAATTAACAAAATTAAGTTTATTAAATGCTTTGAAACAGAAAGGACATATATTTTACGCTTTAATTAAAAATTAGAATTCTTCAAAGAAATTCTACAAGAAACAAAAGAAAGTACAACCTTCCTGTTTATCGGGAATTAAAAATAACAGTTGAAAATTTAAACGCAACACAATTATAAGTGTTCATTGTGAGTCCCTTCAGAAAAATGAAAGATATCGAGGCGATACAGTAACTCATTCCCTACTATTTACAGCATGTCCCATGTGACAACAAAATACATCAAGCAGGAGAATCTTCCTTTGATTTTTTAGTGCTTTTAATGGTGCCTTTCCACACCGAATCACTAGAGTGAGAGTTTTTCTTTAGTATTTACTGAATTTTTTACTATTAGTTGACGCTCTTCCTATATATATTTGTGATGGATCTATACGCGTCCTTCAACTAATCCTCTTGGGAAATCTTTGGGCTATCAATCCCAACCAACCCTTTTGGAAAAAGAAACCATGATATGCAGATTAGGTCAGTTATATATAGTATAGGTTTTCTAGCTATAATCTGGAAAAATTTTTCAAATAAAAAAGAATTAAATATTAATTTTAAGTATTAAAACTATTAAGTATTATTCTATTATACATTAATTTTATTTTTACTTACATTAATTTTAAAGAAAGCAAACGCACATCTGGTTTTACACATCCTATTTTTATTTAAATCAGCAAATTTTTTTTCTTTTAGGAATATATAGCGTATTTTGTTACATTTTCGTACTGGTAACATATTTCACTTAACATAGTAGAAAAAAAGGCGTAATTATTGAAGCTTTCAAAATTTTGATGGTAATGTAGATATACGAATTTTTAAGTGTCACAATTACGAGAAATTACGGTAATGCCGGGGCATTTTTCAATTTTAACAAGTTTTCGAATTTGGGTATGGTTTTAACATTGAAAGAAAACAACCTGATTGACTTATATTGATATATGCTTTGAAAAACTTAAGTTTCTTAATCAGTTTAGGGTTGTAACCTTTTGTGAATGAATAAACAGATTATCTTTCAAGTTTTATTCTTTTAGTAATGTACATAAAGTATATAAATTGTAATACATTTTATCTACGCGTATATCAGGTTTCGACTTATCGCTGGTTAACAAAATTTTAATCAATAACAATTCTTAAGTCAAAGATAAAATACACTTGAGTAGGATGGTTAAAAAAACATCTGTTTTATTATTTTTTTTAAGTTTGCCTTCTATGATCTCAAAAAGGCTGAGAATCAACTTTGAGTTATGAAAAATTATTTGCTTGGCTGTTTATTTATTTTAATTTCCATTATGTTTGTTTTTTGCTGGGGGATGAATGTTTCTAAGGCTTGAACTGATGACGAAGCTTTGTTTTTTCTTTTATTGAAGCAATGAATAAAAAATAAACTTATTTAAAATTATTTCATAAGGATAACTTTGTATTAATCTTGTGTGACGCGGCAATTGAATTTCACCAAGAGTATTTATTCGACGAAAAATTAATCTTTAATAATAAATTATAGTTTTAAAAAACTAAAAACACTCTTCTATAGTTTATAGAACTAAGTTGCAACTTGATTTTTTAGTCGCCAAATCTGGAAATGGGATCTGAAATTAGTCGCCAAATGCGGGATGGGATCTGAAAATGGGAAATCGTTAATCCTGATGATCCTGATCAGGACAATGGAACAAACTTATTAAACTATTGTATTGTCATTGGTTTTGGACAAGTCAGCAAAATTTAGAATATATCTGACCTTTTAAAGTGGGTAAAAATTGAGTTCAAAGATTCCGTTACATACAAGTGAAGCTTATAAAAGGGTGTAAAAAATGGTAGACAAGGCAAACATAATTTAAACATTAGAATCTCTTGGATTTCTCCTTAATCTCAGTTATGCAATAAACATAAATATAATATCCCGAAATGTGTATTCGAACCTCTATATTAAGCAAAAAAAGCAACTTGATTTTTAACTTAGATTTTCAATAAAGAATTATTACATTATATAAACATATATTTAATTAAAATTAATTATTTATATTAAATAATCATATATATGGTTACTAAACAATAAAAATTACAATATATTTGATTAATTTAGAATCAAAACACTAATTAAAAACCACTATTTTTCTGTTTCTTATCTCCTTTTTTTTGTATTTCAATGCACTTAAGTTATAATCGCCCTTTTTTATTACAATGTACTCAAGTTAATCTCCTTTTTTTTCTATTCCAATGCACCCAAGTTAATCTCATTTTTTGTATCCCAATGCTCTCAAGCTAATCTCAATTTTTTTTGTGTGACTATGCTTTCAAGTTATGACTATTTTCGTGACATAAAATAATTATGATCATATGACGAGGACGCGCCGGTACCTCAATCACCAAATTCATTCAACGTAATTAGTATGAGCCCGATTTAACTACTAACAGACCCAATTATTCTGTTCGGTACTTGTAATGAAATCACTAAAGGTTCAGGATGAATTCTGATATCCATGGCGTTCGGTTTCTTGACAAACAAGATTACGTGAACCTTCTTTGTTTTGGATATAATTATTTTTTGACATTTATTAAAACTATATCATATGAAAATTTATTACAATTAATGAATGAAAATGAAATAAAAAAAAAGAAATTATTAAAGATTGTCCCCGTGCTTTGCTTAGTAGAGCCTTTTCCTTTTATTCATGGGAAGTGCTTTATTATACACATAAAAATATAAAAAAAAAACATCTTTAATAAATTACTTCTTCTAACTTCGATCCACATGTGTGTATTGGGGAGAAATAATAGATATTTTTCTCAGTATCATTTTATTTAGACAGGGTGTGTCCAAGTTCTATAAATGTGTTTCGGTTAGTGTATTTTTAATAAAAACTTAATGCAGAACTTCAGAAAAAAACAGAAAATATAGTAGGACTACCATATTTTTCTATTTATCATTAATAATTTTAATAGATTTTTTATGCTAAAGAGCAATGCTTTTTGGATTGAGATTTACTTTGCTAGGTTGCACGTAATATCGTAAGAAATTTGAAAGCAATTTTTTTAGTTTTATTTAACTGTTTTACGGTAAAGATTAAAAAAGAAGCAAGAAATGTTCAATGAAAAGTATGCTGCTATTAAGAAAATAAATTTATGCTTATAAAATTGCCGTTGTTTTCAGTCAAATAAAAAACAGTAGTTTTTTCTTCGAGCCCAGAAAATTATAAACGAATTATGAGAGTTAATACAGAAAGCAGTGTTTTTCTCTTAAAAAATTTTTTTCTTCTGAAATGAAGTGTAATACAGTTTCCTTTTGCATTAAGGTTTGAAAATTGGTTAAACGATTTTGTTGTTAAAATATACCTATCCATAAAAACTAGGTTTTCCCGGGAAACTGGAAGTTAATTTTATTTTTTTATTTTTAAAGTGATGAATAATGTTTAAATAGAAAATGAAACATATACCAGTGTTAATGAAATTTTCGTGTCAATAATTATTAAAAAACAGAAAAAAAACAATATTTTTATACCGTGGTGTACAGATTTTGTGTTTGTTTAGTTTCAGTTAAGTTTTAAGTTTGCTAAGAAAATGTATTAAGTTTTCTTAAATAAAATACTATAATAATTTCATACTATATATTGAATTTAAAATCTGTACAAATGTGCTCTAACATCGATTCTACGCACGTCAAAAGAACTTGAGAGATTTTTCGATCACCCGTAATTTTTGGTACCAAATTATTTTTGTTCAAGAAATATCACCAATTAGACGCGTTAATTTCCCTTAAATATATATATTTTTTAAAAATTAAGATTTTTTTTCACATGATAAAATATTTGTTATGAAGTTATGTTGTTTTTATATAACTCTAAATAAAAATTATTCTAATTGCTAAACTTTATTTTGCATATTTTAATTTACTTTCTTTATAATAGATTCACTATATAGAGTAAATTTTTTTTATATATTTCAAAAGTAGCAGTTTATTTACTTTTATACTCTATTTAAAAATCCCCGACTAAAAATCTGTTAAGCATTTTTTTACTTTATGAAAAACAGAAAACTTGGTTTATACAAGCTCTATTTCGTACTTTAAAAAATTTGATTTGAAAAAAAATTGAATTTTTTTAATAAAATAAAAAATGTGTATGTGACAAAAATGTTTTTGAATTCCAATTTTAAACTAAAATGCTAGTTAAAATATTTAAGTGATTTGATTTTGATTAATTAGCAAACTAATAAAATATTTTTTAAATGAATTATTTGAAACAAATACTTTTAAAACCAAATAGATCGAATAATCTTAAATGTCTGTTAAAAAACATTTTCATAGCAGAAATAAATCCGTATTAAATTAATATACATAATAAAATAAATGATAATGATTAATAAACATATTAAAACAGAATTAATTCACCAGAGAATAAAAATGGAATGACAAACTTTTACTTAGGAATTTCTCATGTGAGGCTAAATAAATTCTTGAATTTCAGTAACTTTCAGTATTATGTAGTTATATTTTTAAAAAAAATATAACTACATAACAGTAGAATAAATAAAAAATAATTCTAAAAGCATATTTCTAAGCCCTAGTTTGTGCATAAAAAACCTTTTTTGTATGAATTTTATCTCTATGTGCGTTTAAATTTCCTTTAAAAAGCATTTATTTTTTATATCTGTTTAAGATAATATTTCATTTTAAAATTAATATTAAATAAAAAAATGCATTAAAACATAATAATAAATTATCTAGACTTTTATTTAATTTTAAAAAGTAAGTTAAAAACATTTTATATACCTTTTGAGTCCATCATATAAGAAATTATACTTTTGGTTAATGATTAAGCTACAAATCAATAAATACACCGTTAACTAATATAAAGGAGTTAAACTTTAAAATGAAGAATAAATTCACATTATCAATTTTAAGTGAAAAGAAAATAGGAAATTTTAATTCAACAACACAATAATAAGATTTTTAATTAAATTAATTTTTATTTGGAAAATTATTTTAAGTCATGGAAATTATTTTAACTTTCTTGTACATGTAGTTGACATTTCATCATATGAATTAATTTTAAAAATTAAAATAAGATTTGTTTATAAGTCTCTTGTAAAGTTATTATGTCACACTCGTCTATTTTTGTACCTCTGAACTAATGATATTACTTCCTGTGGCTTCACAACAAATCTTTGAGATGAAAGAAGCCTGAAAAAAGATCTTACCGATTCTGTTCTTTAATCTTTTACTTATTTATGCTTCCTCAACAATAATCGACAAGTTGCAAGTTTGTCTTTTATAGGCTTATTTTTTCATATACAACTTTCAGCTAAAAATAGTTTGACAAAAATCAAGAATTTGGTGATACACAATTCTAACATATTTTTCTTTTACGCTGGACCATTCATTATACTGATCTGTAATGACTCAATTTCATTTTTGTAATAGTTTTGAGGTTATTAAAATTGTTTATGTATTTCTCGTTCCAAGTTTGGAAAGGAATGTAACAAACTCCGAATACTTAAATTTAGTAAAGAAAACATTTATGGAGCAACTTGAAAATATACCTTGTTTGAATCAGGAAAATTTAATTATAAAAAATAATGAAAGGTTGTGATAGAAAACGATGAATTTTATCAATAAGCTCAATATTATAAATTAGTGAAGAATAAATATGTGAATAATATTTTAAATAAAGGTACACTGGTGTCCAAAAGTTAAGCATAAATCGTAAAATGCGAAAAAAATGGAGTAAATGTTCGTAAAATTATTCAAAATTTCTTGCGGATATTAATTGGGTGAAGAAGAAACATTGAGTTTATGCAAAACTTTTTCAGTCGACTACGTCCTGCGCGAAACACCGGCGCATGTCGGAACGCAGAGAAACCGCTTCACACAGCATAGGCAGTTCAGACAAGTTTCGTGCAACTGCTGTGCGAAGGAACGTTGTTAACCATCAAACAAGATGAATGATGGCACAGAAACGCCAATTGGACATGTTTACGAAAGGAAGAATCGTTGGAATGCTGGAATCCTCACGATCACAAACCGAAGTGTCTCGAATTCTGAATGTGGACCAGTCTGTGATCTCAAGACTGTGGCAGAGGTTTCAAAGAACGGGAGATGTTACCCGACAACCAGTATTAGATCGACCAAGATTCACAACCCCTCGCCAAGACCGATATCTGGTAATAAGTGCGCGACGTCAGAGGGGCAGTACTGCCAGAGCACTGGGTTCGGCGCTCACAGTCGCCACAGGAATACGAATTTCGAGACAAACTGTTTACAGGAGACTCAATCATGCTGGCCTGTATGCCAGAAGACCAACAATTTGCATTCCCCTCACGTCTGCGCATAAACGCGCTCGTTTGAACTGGAGTTTGAAACATCAACATTGGAGGGTGGGAGAGTGGGCCAATGTGATGTTCAGTGACGAGTCCCGGTTTAGTCTGAGTAGTGATTCTCGGCGGGTAACGATATGGAGAGAACGTGAAACACGTTTTGAACCAAGAAACATAACGGAAAGACATCATTTTCCATCAAGGGAGTAATGGTATGGGCAGGCATCATGATGGACGGCCGCACAGATCTCCATTTCTTTGACACGTGGTCTGTGACTGCTCAAAGATACAGAGACGAAGTTCTTGAGCCTTATGTTCGCTTGTTTCGAGGTGCTGTCGGTCCTGACTTCATATTCATGGATGATAATGCGCCATGTCACCAAGCGGTGCTGATTGATGACTTCCTTGAAACGGAAAACATCCAGCTCATGTCATGGCCTGCGAACTCCCCTGATTTAAATCCTATCGAGCATGTATGGGATATGCTCGGGAGACAAATTGCAACCCTTTCGCACCCACCAAGATCCGTTACAGAACTGAAGAGAGCTCTCCAAGATGCTTAGAACCGTTTGAGCCCACAACTCATTCATCATCTCATAGCGAGTATGGTAAATCGCTGTGCAGCGTGCCTGGCTGTCAAAGGTGACCACACGCCTTATTAAACTGCAACATCAGTATTTTATTTAATGTTTTCCTTCATTTTTTCTTTAAAGTGTGAATCCTTGCTATGTTCAGTTTTCTTTCAAACTGCTACTTTGGATAATAAAATTAATTATTATCATTCTTTTGATTTGCTTCCTTATTTTATAACCATTTTACACTCGCATATCATGTTTCCCGCCATTCTGATTTACAGTTCCTTCTTTATTCACATAATTATCAATTATGCTTAACTTTTGGACACCAGTATATATCTCAAAAGCATAAGCTACAACGACAGTAAGTGATAAAGACTGACTTAGATAAAATAAGAATTTCTTTTAAGGTATCCGACTACCCTAAAATTGTGAATTTTGACAAAAATTGACAAATTTTTTTATGGTTTTATTTTATAGGCCATCTTATTAACTTTATAAAAATACCAAGTTTATTATTTTCCGTTCACTTGGACAAAAACTACAAGTGTTTTAGTAAAAGCAGATGCCATTACTTTAAGCAAGATGTCATACTTTAAACGCGTTTTACTCGAAATGTTTTTTTTTTCTTTTTGAAAATGTTCAAACGAGGTCAGCGAGTGCTCAAAAACTTTTGAAAATAATTAAATGAAATTTTGTGTGTGAATAGTAGAAGTGTTTTAACCATCAGATTTATCGATCACTGCTTTATTAACAAATTTACAGTCCCTTATGTCAATATAACCTGTTTTTTAAGCAATTTCATGTAATAATAAAGATAAAGTGCCTAGTCTTTGTAAAAATCAAAATATATCTTATCTTGAAGGTCATTTAAAAAACGAATAACATAGCAACACATCAGAATTGAAAAATAGAAAATATGTTCATAAACTTTTGGTACAGAATGGGCCGCGTTTATGTTATTTTCTGTCAATTTTTACCAATTTTTTCCCATTTCAGTAGGGTTTGCAAAAAATCCCGTGTGATATTTTTAATCCCGTGATTTCGGGATTACATTATCCAAATCCCGATATTGGACTATTTATTAAAAATACTTACATATTAGCGTAGTTGAAATTGCATAATAAAATTGAGAATATAATTAAACATTGATTTAATATTATTTTATTGAAACAAATAAAAAAATTATTCATCATAAAAAAAACAAATAAAAATGGTACATAATGAAATTTAAAAAAAAAAAGCATTTTTTCATTTCTTGTGTTTCTGTAAATAAGCTTATAAAAACACAGCTCCTCCAGCGTTTCATCGTTGGAATGGCTTCTTATTTTTGTTACAAATTGTCCTGCAGAAGAAAATGCACGTTCAGATTCTTTCTAGTAGGTATTATCGTCATTAAATAGGAGTATGTTCTTTTCAGGTAGTCACTACGTCGCCCTACATTTTCAAAAAAGAGACATTTCTTTTTGAATTTTTGATGACAGTGTCTCAAATCTAATAGACTGCATTGGTGCATATACCTCTTTGCTAACTTTATTTAGTTCTTCTGCTACACTTAAGGGTTTTTATATTTAAATTGATCTAGTTATATAATTAGAGTGTTAATCAATTTCAAGAATTGTCTCGTTTGAAAGAGAAGATCCAGTTGCAAAAGCTGTTAGTAATGCAGTAGGACTTGTCAAGTATTTCAAGCAGGTTCACTATAATTTACGGCATTTAATTCAAGAAGGAGCTGAGACTAAATCTATTCTTGTGGTGTTGCTTAATTTATTGTGTAAGCATTGCAGTGAGCCACTTAGATCTTTGCGACATTCTCCCATACTGTGCATATATTTTTTTTTTTACATATTGCACTTATAATTGCGCAAAAAAATTCTACGTACATATTTCCTAAACAGAATATAAATTTTTAAAGAATTAAATTCTTAGAAAATTTTTATGAGAATTTTTTTTAAATATGATTCAGACAAAAATTATGTTCCAGAACTAGTTATTTTAATCGCGGGATTTCGGGATTGGAAAAAACACCAGGGTTTTTTTTCGGAATTCCGAGATCCTGGGGCTAAAAACTCTACTAGATATCTTCCAAAAATTCTAAATGCCTCTGTCCAAGTTAGCTGACATCGAACATTCTGAGGGTGGGAGAAATGTTCATTTTCTAACCCCACACGCGATGGGGAGAAAGTTACAGAAGAAAATAAGAGAAAATATATCAAATTTCATGGTTTAACTTACACACCCTTCTCGAACCCTTCAAGGTTCAACACGTAAGAAAACTAACATTAACCGTATACAGTACAAAAAAAGTAAATAAGATACATTAAATGTAATACCAGATTCACAATACTTTGAAAAAATTTCAAAATATAATTCAGACAAAAATTAAATCCCGGGATTAGTTATTTTAATCCCGGGATCCCAGGATTTGAAAAAGCCACCGTGATCCCGGGGCAGCAAACCCTACATTTTAGTAATAATAATTTCTTTTTCTATTATTAATTTTAGCATTTATTCCTTAAAATGTACTAAACAAATTTACCCCCCCCCCAATTCCCATATCTCCATTTTTTTTTATAAAAAACTTGTCGAAAGTAGTCGGATACCTTAAGGGATTTATTTTTTCACAATGCATTAAAAGCGCTAAAACCTGAAAATTAAAAAAAAAACTACCAAAAAATTCGTGAGAAAAATCCTTGTAATGATAATAACAATAGCAAAATTTTTTAGAAACACTAACACCTGTATCACATGATCTAGATAAGTTACCTTGGATACTCAAGCACAATATTATGATTCTCCACACAGTAATTGTTACTGGTGCCATTTCGTACAAAAAGAAGTTTTAAATATACGTTATTTGAATAATGATAACTACCTGTGATAAGACTGATTTTCGTAAAAGAACTTGACATATTTATAATGGTGTTTTTTATTATTGTGAAGCTAAAACTGAGATATTAGATCAGATTATCAGTCACAATTTTCCATTGATTAAATAATCTAAAATAAATTATTTGGTAAAAAATAAAGAAGTTACGATTAATTTTCACTTAAGTTATAAGGAATTAAGAAATTTAATATATCCTGTTTATATCAATTAAAAAGCTATAAAGTTTTGAGATACTGTGAGTGGTTCCTTATCCTTACAAGGAACTTGTTAACTTGGTTTTAGGGCTCTATATTTGAGTGTCACTTAAAATCATGGGCACAATGTATTAAATAATAACTTTACGTAATCGGCTTAGCTTCTTAGGAGTTTTATTGTCGTCATCGTGCAAAAATCTCTCTAATCCAGTTATATTTAAAATTTCAAAATATTTATACACTGCTGTGGCCACCGTAAATACAACACCAAGAAAGACAAGAGATAGCACAGCAAAATTTATTTTGTAGATAACATGTTGACCAATTTTCAAATGATTAAATTTATAGACTTCTGTGAAGTGTGGTTCCTGCCAGTGAGTGAGTGAGAGAATATTAACGTCGCACTGATTAACAACACGAGGGCTTTTGGCGACGGTCCGCGTAATTTTGAACCGTGGTCAAGTGACGCGGACGACACCTGAGCTGGCATCCCCCTCTCCTAACTACCACACCACACCAACTGGAGGACGTTTGAGCTCTCGACAGATTTAACGTGCATCGCTCGCCTACACGGCTGATCTTCAGTGGTACTAGGATCGAACTCATGACACGCTAGCCATGATCTGATGCCTAGACCACTCGGCCACCGCGGCCATGTGGTTCCTGCCAGAATCAGTAGCCAGAGTAGCCGCCATTGTAGCCGCTGATCTGTTTAAAGAGTACTGGCACATATGCGTGACTAGAGGAGTGCGAGAGTGATATCCAATAACGCCCCATACCATAATACCCGGTGCAGGACCAGTGTGGCGGTGCATAACGCAGCTGTTCAGTATCTTCTCTCCACAGTGTCTTCAGACCGAATCCGACCATCGTGGTATTGCAGACAGATGCGTGACTCGTCAGTAAAGACAACTTCATTCCATTCTGCCACCCACATCCTTCTATCATCGCACCATTGGCGGCGGAGACGTCTGTGGCTCTGCGTCAAGGGTAGACCAATCAATGGACGTCTTGCGGACAGACCACTCTGCTGTAAACGGCGTCGAATGGTGCGCGCAGACACGGAAAGATGCGTTACAGAGTCAATGTGTTGTGCCATGGTTCGTGATGTGACTGAGTGATCCGTCACTGCCAAGCGCACAATTTGCCTGTCCTCACGTGAAGTGGTGCACTCAGGTGGATGCGATCGACCACGTCGGTCCGTCGTACCCTCCTGCATCCAACGGTTACATATCAGCATTACAGTTGTTTGGTTTCATCCAACACGACTACCGATTTCGCTGAAAGATAATCCACAATCTCGGTAGGCCTCTATCCTTCCTCTGTCGAACTCGGATACTTGATCAAAAGCTGATCGCTGTTTTCTACGGGACATAACTGATCATTCTTTTGAAAAAACCACAAGAAAAAAACAATTGCCGAACTTGAAATCGTCGAAATCTCCAAGCCTTAAATAGCGTTTTGAGGTGGCGCCACAGGCGTGCGTGATGTGTGTCTGCGCTGAAATTCTAATCATTTGCATATCTCACCTTCGGTAATGCATGTTGTAAATTTCATGTTATTTGCGTGCTTCCTTCAGGGTGTTGTATTTACGGTGGCCAGCAGTGTATTTATGTTCACCAAGTTATAGTTCCACCGTGTAGAAGGAACCGATGCACACTATATGTGTCGAGCTGAAAGTCCCCCCTCAGGTGTGGTATGGTAGCTTGGAGAGGTCAGTGCCAGCTCAAATATTATCCTCGCCATTTGACCGAGGCTCAGAATTACGAGGTCCGTCGCCAATACTCCTCTTTTGCTTTATAGTGTGACGTTAATATTACTCTTACTCGCTCATCCATTCACTCAATTACAGTTAAATCACACATCATGGTGTTTCGATATCATAATTTAAAATTCCTTAGATGAATCTCGTAACAAATCAGCTTTCACAGGATTGGGAAATGAATACTAAATCTAATTCTTATAGTACTAAAATATCTACTAAGCACAAAGTGATAAAAATGTTTCAAGCTTGCATAAATATGTCTGCAGTGTCATAAAACTCACTAAAGGCCCAAATATCCCTTCAGATTCGAAATTTCCATCGATGTTCTTTAGATCACCTAGTTAGAATAAAATATTATTTAATAGTAGTTACAATTTAGTAAAATTAATGGTAACTAAAAATATAGCAATGATCATCCACATTTTGTATGGACAAATATTAATTATATATATATATATATATATATTATTGATAAACATTCCAAATATTTTTTCCCTGCATGATTTCTTTCCAGCGTTAAAAATGATCTTGTAGTTCCGTTTTTTCTTATATCATAGGACTCATATTTGTAAATTCAATATGAACAATTAGTATCGATTCAAAATACGATATTCACTTAAATTAAAACTCATTTATAAGCCACGAAGTAATAGTTTTAAAACTTTTATAATACTACTACACTTGAAAAAACTTATTAAATACAAGCGTTGTATTAGTGTTCATATAAAACCCTTCTTAAATCATGCTTTTAGTTAATCAGAAATTATTATTCTTTAAATAAAATAATTACTTTTTGTTTAATTTAATAGGAGTCTTATTTCTTTATTTTTAGCATGACGGGTTCCTCGGGAATGGAACGAATATCTTCGGCTCCAAGGCTAAGCTTTTCGAGCCAAGACGTCTTCAACTTAAGAAATCATAACCTATCGCAATTATCTCGATCCACTCCTGGGATATACAGCCCACAAAGAAAAGGATTGGATTTATCGCTGCAACAAATTAATCTCATCGCTGGAACTAGAACTCCACCAAAGAGCATACTCATCAAACCAAAGGAGGAACCTGTGCTAGGTATCCGTAAGACTAAAAATAAATTCAACCAAATTAAATAATACAGACTTTTTATATCTCGTTTAAGAGAGTCAATCTACTTATATATTTTTCATACCTCTTTTGAAATCATTACTATGATCATAATGGTCAAGTCACCCTGAAAGTTAATCTAATGAATATCATTAATCAGTTTTGACGGCATAATCTTCTTGGAAAATGTGTCACAGCTTATCATCCTTCTAATTTATCCATTTATCATCGCTTAAGATTTGTACTGTGTTACATAGTTACTTATAAATTATTACCTGTTCGTAGTAAATCAAAAAGGAACTTTGTATGCTTTTAGAGAGAAACTATTCATATTCAGTTCTTTTAAATAATTGATTTCTTTTTAAAATGTTTTTTCAAATATCTTTATTTCTGAAGTTGCAAACATGATAGAAAAATTTCCTTCAGTCAGTAAATTATTTGCGTTTATCAGAAGCAATTGATTCATTCGGTGGTCTAACGAAATTATCTCAACTAAATATTTTAGATTTGAAGAAATTATATATATATATAACATCTTTATTCTTTATAAATAATCAGGAATTCTCACAGGAGTTATTTTCTTCTTTGAGGGAGGCACACAAAAATTTAGACCTCTTGGTCTACTCTTTTTTTGACTAATTGATTTATATGAGTGGAACAATTGTTTCATTATATTTTAGTTTCATTTAAATAATATGTTTTAATGTTAAAAGTTTCTTAATATAACGACTGAATCTATTTTATTCTAAGCTACTCTTAACGTACATTGTTTTTTGTTGCTCGTTCACCAACAATAGAGCCACTCGTTACTTAAAATCTTTTGTAATTTAATCTGGTTTTTAAAACAAAAAGTTAAAACACTGGAATGTGTTATTGTCCTATAAATTTAGATGTATACACTCACTTCCAAAAGTTAAGCACGAAGATGTAAAATGCAAAAAGTCAACAAATACTACTTTGATTAACACAAAATTTGGCAGTAAAGTAGCATATATATTGATACATAAAACAAAATCAATAATTATATACAGAAATGAAAACAATATTGAATTTTTGTAAGTTATCAGATAATGTCATACTGGAGACTTAAACAGAATTATGTATAAAGTGAAAATAAACAGCATAAAATGAAAAAAAGGACATTAATAGGATATATGATCCCCCCTCATATGTATGCAAAGTTTACACCTTCTGACCATGCTTTCAATTAGGTGGTCAACCACCGCAGAATTAAGCAATCGCCATTCTTCTTGTAGAGCAGTTTCCTGCTCATTAAGAGTGGCTCTAGGTGGGAAACGTGTTGATACAGCACGGCCGAGAGCATTCCAAAGATTTTCAATGGGATTAAGGTCGAGCGAATATGCTGGTAACGCCATACGCGCAATCTCTTCACTCTCCAGGTAGTCATCGACGATGTCAGCTCTATGGGGACGTGGGTTATCGCCCATTAAAACAAAAGTAGGGTCAACTGCTGCAGCGTATAATCTCACAATGGGTTCTAGGACTTCATCTCGATGCCGGACAGCCGTCACAGAATCCCGTTTAAAGATGTGCAGGTTGGTACGGTATCCTAATGAAATCCCTGCCCACACCATTATTCTTCCGCCTCGGAATGCGTGATGTTCGTGATGTTTTTGGGCTGATTGCGTGTTCCTTGTTTAAGCCATATCCTTATACGCTTGTCATCTGGCTCCAGAGCAAATTTTGACTCATCAGTAAACATGACATTGCCCCAGTCAGACACAGTCCAATTGCCATATTCCCGGCACCACTTTAATCGTGCCCCTCTTGATTGGACGGATAGAGGAACACAAACTGAGAGCATACAGTCCTATTCATATGTAATCCTCGGCGTACAGTAGCTGCAGATATAGCCTTGCCAATGGACGCTGTAACCATAGATGTCACACGTGTGTGTGGAGGTCACTCTGCGATTCCGCTTGGCTACAATAGCAATATGTCGATTTTCCGCGGGGGTTGTAACCCTTGGGCGACACACTTTCTGTGTGGTTTGAAATTGTTTCCATAAACGTGAAATTACAGAATGATGAACGCCGAAGAAACGAGCAACATCTGTGATCGACTATCCTGCTTCAATGCGCTCCACAGCACGCCAGCGCTCAGAATCTTCCATTCGTTTTCTGGAAGTTATGGAAACGCGTATGTCTTGAAAAAAAATTGTACGAAAGTTTTTAAACACCTTCTATGACTGCCCTTTTTACATATTTCTTGACATGAAAGCACGATTGGCTGTTACCTAACATATTTGCATACTTCCATCTGCCTCTGCAGCGAATTGCATCCTCTTCAATTCTGATTGGCTTCCGGAAATTAGCATTTTCCTCTCCGTGCTTAACTTTTGGAAGTGAGTGTATATTCATAAGATGGAAGGAAATTTTTAATTTAATTAAGCGTGGAAGTTTTATTTTCCTGCTGAAGAGCAATTTTTTCAGCTCATTTTGTGCGGAATTTTTTTATTAATAGCTGTATGTCAAATTATATTATTCACTTCCATAATTCATACGGTATTTGAAATTTTAATAAATGAACAGGAAAGCAAAGTTTCCTTGGAGTATATTTATATTTTGGTTGTAAAACTTTTTAGCATACTAATATATTTCTAGGAAATTGAATCATACTTTCGTCCACGATATGCAGAAAATGGAATGCCAAATTAAACAATAACTTAAATTGCTTCTATTTAAATTTCAAATGCAAATCTTTTGGGTCTCTATGAGTATTACTTTATCTTCCCTCAAATATTTACTATACTTAAATATTTTTTTCCGTATAAATGTATTATATTTACTACATGTATTAATATAATTTTAATTTTAGGCATGTTTTTAAATTAGTTCAAATTGGTATATATGATCCACATAACTAACTAATGACTTTAAACAAGTGAAATTTTAGAACAACATTATTGCTCAAATTTTCATATTGCAATGATGTGCTTGTTCTTTTGAATGTGTGAATAATACTATGTGAAACAGATTTATTCCTTCGTATGCATTTTAGAAAAAGTTCCCGAAGATGAAAAGGAGGATAAAATATCATTTTACAAACTCCGTTTAGAGTTGCAGTTTACAGCTTTCGTATTTTGTAAGTAAATATATGTATGTTTTATATATTATTATTTAGAATTCCCCATAATCATTATTATATCTTAAAAAGTATTGTTTCTGATTATTTTACTTTATTGTTCATTTTAGTTTGTCTTGAGTATCGATTTTAAATTATTTAAGTTTAATATATTTCTTCTTGCATAAATTTAAAATATTTTATTAGTTATACCTAGGAAAAAACGCAAACTTAACTGAGATTTTTAAAACAAAACATCTGTTTTTAATTACTTTTTTATTATTCCAAGTATAAGAATTTCTTTTTTTGAATCGAAATCTTTAATAAAATACCATCTATGGATTAAATTATAGATTTACATGCAATGACGGGAAAAAAATCCTAACTCCAAGAAAAACACGTGTTAGATAAACGAAATTTGATAAGCGTGCTTATACATCTGAAAGATGACATTGGTTCAAATTTTGTGCTTCGTGCTTAAGTGTGGCGTTAGTAACGCCACTCAGAACTTGCAAATCAGTGTTGCTTTAAATGCGTGCTGTAAAGTTCAGCAGTGGTCAATGGATGATACTACTTCAAGGAGGCCGAGTTCCTGGGGACCACGTGGCACTAATGAGAGGGAAGACTGCTGTACTCGGTGTACGGTTGTGGTGCATCGTACTTCGTCTGTGGCAGAAATTCGAGCTGCAGTTGGTGACACAGCGAACAGTGACACAACCACACTTTACTTCAAAGACAGCTCTGAGCCAGGCGCCCTGTAGAGCGTGTTCCACTGACTCCAAGCCATTGCCATTTGCGACGAAAGTGGTGTCAAGTCAAAGCTCATTGGAGGATGGAGATATGTTATGTTTTCTGATGAAATCAGGTTCTGCTTTGGTACCAAGCAGGAGGCCAAGGAAACGCCTGCAACCAAACTGTCTGGGGCCTAGACACACTGGACCTACACCTGGAGTCATGGTCTGGGTAGCAAGTTCCTATGACACCAGGAGCACTCCCGTGGTTATCTCAAACACTCTGACTGCAAATTTGTTCGTCAGTCTGGTAATTCAACCTATAGTACTGCCAATTCATGAACAACATTCGGGGACGGGCAGTTTTCCAACAGGATATCACTCACTCTCACACCGCTGTTGTAACGCAACGTACTCTACAGAGTGTTGACATGTTACCTTTGCCTGCGAGATCACCAGATCTGTCTCCAATTGAGCACGTATGGGATATCATTGGATCTCCAACTCCAGCATCATTCATAGTCAGCATTGACCGTTCCAATATTGACACAACAAGTACAGCAAGCATGGAACTCCATACCACAAAGTGACATTCTGCATCTGTATGACACAATGCATGCACGCTTGCATTCAAAATTCTGGATGTTACTCCAGCTATTAATGTTACAACATTCCACATTTGAAATGAATTTTTTTAGCTTAAATTAACTTGTGATCTTGAAAATTTAATGAATTAAACATGTTAACTAGACAATTGCATTGTCCAAATTTCATTACTCCACAATAATTTTTCTTTGGTGTTAGGATTTTTTCCTCGTCAGTGTAGTTGGAATCCTTAGCATTTGACATTAAGCTTAATACTTGACTGTTAGGAAGGAAGAGAGAGATTTTGAAATATAAAAGATTTTAAACTATACGTTGACAGAAGTAGATATTAGGGTTAAATTATGCTAATTTCATTAATTTTGATAAATAAAAAGCTTTTGACACGTTAATGTTCTAAACAGACTATTATTTTAACTAAGAGAATTCCTTTGTTTGATTGTTTTTTTAATGAATGTGAAATATTGCTATAACTTTTTTTCGTATTCTTAAGGGTTCAATTTATTATTTTATTTAAATAAGAACAAAGTATTTATATATTTTAAAAAATAGGAGTTGTGAATAATAAAAAAAGATTTTTTTTTTAGAATTAGGATAAAACTATTGTTTTGTTCCTACTGAAAATATAGCATAATTTTCGCATGCGTTAGATAACCATTAGGAATAAATTTCACGAAATTCTGTAATTTTTAGCAGCTATTGGTACATTAGGCATTGTTCTTGTATATATACAGGTACAGGACAAAATAATAAGAACATTTGAGAAAAAATGAAATTTTTTTTGTCAGTAAGAGGCTAGGCCATCTTTGACCTGAATAACATCTTGCATTCGATGTGATGTTGACAAATAAAGGTGTTGAACAAAGTTCATGGAAATTCGCCCCATTCCGTTTGCAGAGCTGTCTCGAGTTCAGATAGTGTGCATGGTGGAGGAAATCAAGCGCGGACTTTTTTTCTCTAAAACACCCTTCAAACTCTAAATCATGTTGAGATCAAGTGACTGGGGACACCATGTTAGATGTTCCACGGCATTATCATGCTCATGTAACCATATTTGAACAAAATGAGACGTAGGAACAGAGGCGTTGTCGTCTATGAACACAGACCATTCTCCCGGAAAAAGAGTCTGAAGTATAGGGTAAAAAGGATCTGTGAGAATTCTTTGATAATGGTTGCTTGTGATCCTCCCCCTCAAGTCAACGAGAAATCCCATCCCATGGGTAGATATTGCGCCCCACACCCTCACAGAACCCACTACATTTCTTACGACTGGAACCAGGCAGTCAACATGAAATGCTTCTGCTGGTGTTCGCCAGACGAACACATGTCCGATGATCAGGAATAATGTAAATGAGGATTCATCAGACTTGTTTTCATTGCAATTGTGCAAAATTTAGATGGTCCCGGCACCACTCTTATCTCTTCATAGCATTCAGCGCTCAAACTAGCGGTTCTGGAATAGCTACTCTGTCATTAATTTTCATAGCATGTAGCTCCCGTTGAATATTTTTCATAGATACGTGGTTCTGAAGGTAGTTATCCATCTCAGACGTTATCTGCGGCAGTGTAGTCCTGCGTTTTCGGGCGAATATTCTCTTCAAAACCCGTCTCTTATGGTATTTCAATTTCAATTTTCACACAATGTTGTGCTTCACAGAAGACACTTTACCCAGGTTTGTGTAGGCTGTTATAACCATTGACACAGTAGTCCTTGAAACACCCATAAGGTTGGCTGTTCTGGAGCGGATGCTCCATCAAGGCGAACTCCAATTACCATGCCTCTTTTTACTTCGGAGAGGTCGAGCACAATCACGCTTTGCTAGGAATAGAAAAATTTCTCGTGCAACTATCACACTGCTAAATGCGTGACTGATACCTTCCCTTTCACCGCCATTAAGTAGCACACTGTTGCGACACATGTCAACCTTTTTTGGACGGTCGAAGGATGACTCCTTTTTAAATGGGTGTCCCCCCCCCATATTATGTAGTCCTATACCTTTATATAAGGGTGTATCAGTACAACGGTTACAAATTTTCAGGACAGATAGAGTTCACCTAGACAATGGGGAATTACATAAGAATGCAAGGAAGTTAATGCTTTCCTGCCACGCTAGTAACGAATCAAAACACTAGAAAGACAGGACAAGAATAAGAGAAGAAAACGTATTTATTATTTATAGTACAAAATGCTGGGAAATCTTTGGTTGGTGTACACAATGGATGGCGCGACGTAAGCCGAAGCATCAGATGACGGTGCATGCGTACGCGTAGTTTTTGCTGCCGTGCTCCCTGTGAAGTTTCATTTCGCTTGCCGCAAAAGTGGCAGTAGGCTGGAGCATTACACGAACACTGAGCTAGCTGAAATGCATTTGAAGTGCGGGACTGCTGGTTGCAATGGTCGAGCCACCCAACGTTACCCCAGGAGGCAAACTCCATCCATGCCTTCTTGTATCAGAGATGCTCCGACAGCAGATCTTTCATCGAGGACACACAGGAGCTTGAGCGAAAAATAAGAACGCCAAACAAAGAGGAGACTGTTCTAGATCTGGTGCAGAACAATCCCAGTATTAGTATGCAGGCTATAGCCAGTCATGTCGGGATTTCGCATATGACCATCTGATGGATCGTGCATACAGTCGAAGTGGGTGCATTCTCACATTGTCTCTTTAGTGTTTTTTTTTCTTTATTTTTCGCGGCATTATAAGTATAATAAACATGTGTTCTTCTCTTTTTCGTGTCCTGTCTTTTTTGTGTTTTGTGTCGTCACTACAGCGCCAGGAAAGCGGTTCCGATCATGCGTTCTTATGTGATTTCCCCTCGCCTAGATTTAATCTACCTGTCCTGAAAGTTTGCAACCGTTGTACTGATACACCCTGTATTGGTATTAAGGATTTAAAAAAATGAATTCTAATGGAGTTGGCTGCGGATATTTAAATTAAAGTAATTAAATAAATAAATTTTCATCAATGGAAGAATTTTAATGCTGAACATTAATTTTTTTCTGACCTGATTTAAAGTAGTTGATTGATGAAATAAATTTTCATTAATGGAAGAATTTTAATGCTTAACATTAATTTTTTTCTGACCTGATTTAAAGTAGTTGATTGATGAAATAAATTTTCATTAATGGAAGAATTTTAATGCTGAACATTAATTTTTTTCTGACCTGATTTAAAGTAGTTGATTGATGAAATAAATTTTCATTAATGGAAGAATTTTAATGCTTAACATTAATTTTTTTCTGGCCTGATTTAAAGTAGTTGATTGATGAAATAAATTTTCATTAATGGAAGCATTTTAATGATGAACATTAATTTTTTTCTGACCTGATTTAAAGTAGTTGATTGATGAAATAAATTTTCATTAATGGAAGAATTTTAATGCTTAACATTAATTTTTTTCTGACCTGATTTAAAGTAGTTGATTGATGAAATAAATTTTCATTAATGGAAGAATTTTAATGCTTAACATTAATTTTTTTCTGACCTGATTTAAAGTAGTTGATCTTTTAATTATCTTGAGCTAACTGTGATTCTTTCTTTCTGCAACTTACAAATGAACTATTATTTTTTATTCTTTTCAGTATGTTTCATCTTAGTGATTGTCATTCCGTTATCCATGATCATTGTTGGTAAGCATAAATTAATTTTTTCGAAAAATTAACTTATTTCAAGAACTTTGTTCAAAATATGTTGAAAAACAATTATTTATTTTATACTGTTTTACATCTGTATGAAATTGTAAGGCCTTCAAATAACTTTTTAAAACACAGAAATATATTTGACAAGATGAGATCAATTGAAATTAAAAGGGATAATAATAACTCTACCAGTTTATGTTGCCGCGACCCTGTGGTCATTGGTGAAGTTGAAGACACCGAATAAACAGACATTATAATAAAAACAAAATTTTGTTTTACTTTCAATTTACTATCCTAAGGTTGTTTAAGCAAATGGGAGCGGTCAATTTAATTAACTAACCTAAATACTTATAAAAAATAATTGGATCACTTATCTGTCGCTAAAATCCAACATAATGGTACTCGTCCTGACTGGACGAGATATCTTGCTCTGTAAGACGTATAAGATCTTCTTCCAGAAACTCCGGGTCTTCGAGTATCATGATTCTAATAATCAAACTTCAGACTTCAAACTATTTCTTGCCAAATTTGCTCCAATTGTTGGGACAGGTTATCAACATTATCTGGTAGATGCATTCGTCATCCCATCACATCCTACGCATGCTCGATTAGAGAGAGATCTGGTAATCTGGCTGGCCAAGGAAGTGTTTGACAAGCTGTAAGATAGTTCATAGCAACACGTGCTGGATGTGGTCTGGCATTATCTTGCTGAAAAATAAGGCCATGACACCGCAAAAGGAAGGGTAGCAAAACAGTACTCAGAATGTCATCGACGTAACGCTGTGCTGTAGGTGTGTCTCTAATGATGACCAAAGGGGTCCGGCTGTCAAAAGAAATGGCACTCCAGACTATAACTCCTTGTTGAGGGCCTGTGGGGCGTGCAATAGTGAAAGAAGGATCGGCACGCTGCCCTGGGGGTCTCCAGACACGTCTTCGATGATCGTCAGGACACAGTTGGAAGCGGGATTCGTCAATAAACACCATACATCCCCAGTCAGCATGATTCCAACCTAATCGAGCCAAGAACTACTGTAATCTGGCTCGACAGTGTGCAGGCGGGGGTGGCAGGAGGTGTAGTGGTTGGCACGAGCGTAAATTTCGTTCTATCAGCCGTCTGTGAGTGGTCATGGTGGACACTCGTGTGCGGGTCGCACATCTGATGGTTGATAACGATGAATCAGGTGCTGTGACA